>BJBW01012039.1:1411-23069 GCA_004320125.1 Scolopax mira
TAAATCTGCTTTTCTTCAGTTTAAACCCATTGCCTCTCATCCTGTCACTGCAGGCTTTTGTGAACAGACTGTCCCCAGCCTTCCTGTAGCCCCTCTCAGGTACTGGAAGGCCTCTATTAGGTCTCCCCAGAGCCTCCTCTTCTCCAGGCTGAACAACCCCAGCTCCCTCAGCCTGTCCTCAGAACAGAGGTGCTCCAACCTCCTGAGAATTTTAGTGGCTTTTCTCTGGACCCGCTCCATCAGGTCTATGTCCTTGTATTGAGGGCTCCAGCCCTGCACACAGTGCTCTAGGTGAGGTCCCACCAGAGCAGAGTCAAGTGGCAGAATCACTTCTCTGGACCTGCTGGCAACACTTCTTTTGTTGCAGCCCAGGGTGGGATTGGCCTTCTGGGCTGCAAGTTTCTCGTCCATCAGCACCCCCAAGTCCCTTTCCTCAGAGCTGCTTTCTAACACTTCGTTGCCCAGTCTGTATTGATACCAAGGGTTGTTCTGGCCCTGGTGCATAACCTTGCAATTGCTCCTGTTGAACTTAGTGGAATGAAGGACCAGGGGAGGCCAAAAACTATTTGTGAGGTTTGGATTTGCTTTTCTACTTGTTTTAGAGGGATAAAGAGCTCTGTGCAAAAGCGAGAGGCTGGAATATGCCAGCAGGGTTTGGGCAGTGAGGTAAAGAAGAGGGTACAAAGAGGAAAGTGTGTGTGTGAAGTCCAGGTGAGCTATGAATGAGGGCATCCGTTCCCCTCCTTAATGTCTCTCATGAACCTCTGATCTCCTGTTCCAGCCGCTCTGATCTTTGACGATCCTCTGTCCTCACAGATCCACTTACCTGCCTGTCCTCCCTGCAGGCTACCTCTGCAGCAGAAAGTTCTGACCCCACAGCAGAAGGTCAGGACAGACCCTCCTGCGGGGTGTGACATGCCATATAGGAAGAAATGGCAAATGCCACTAGGGGAACAACCTCCCCTCTCACAGAAAATCACAGCGCTGTTTTACGCTCCCTCCACAGCAGGAAGCCGGGCTCTGCCTGAAGCTGTGCAGGCAAGAGTTTGCTCAGCCTCAAGCACTGCTCTGGCAGCTGGCACCAGCTTCCTGGAGAAGAGATAGAAAATCTATTGGCCACAAAGACCCTTCATAGGGCCCTAATATAGCCTTTCCAAGGAATATTTAATCTCAGTTTTTCCGCTGTAGGTAGCCACGTACTTTGCTTGTGCCTAGCGCTGACTTTGTTTTCCCACCCAAAAAAGAAGGCAGAGGAGGAGGAAGAGTAGAAAAGTTTGAGGTTGTGCAGAAAGCATTTCCAGCCACTTGGTTGTGTAGCTAAGCATATTTTTAAAATATTTTGGATGCATAGAAACCAAACACATCTAGTAAATACTAGGAATCTCAAAAAAACTTGAAAAATGTGATATTGCGAAGTCTGAAAAAATTAAACTGTCCGTCAAAGTTCCCGATTCCTTTGTCAGGTTTTTGCTGTCACTGTACATCTGCAATTATTATCTCCTTCTATAGAGTTCTTTGCTGTTGTCTATTATTAATTTCATACAGAGCAGAGTTTGGTAGCTTTGTGGATGCTGTGCATCCCACATTTGGGACCAGAAGATGCCATGGAGCTTAAGCTCATTAGACTGCCAATGACATGAATGAGAAGTGCTCTCAAAGATGAGAGACAGAGGATGACCTCAATGAATACAAAATAAAACATATTTAAAAGAAGATTTGCCTGTAAGAAACTACATCATTAACTGGCTGTGTAACTTGAAATTGTCTATGGGGACATATGTATGCAGAAATAAAAAGAGAAGAATGCTTAACACATCTAGCCTTGAAATATCAGTAAAAGCTCAGGAAATGTTTGAATTTTTTTTTGTTTGGTTTATACATTGTTTATTATTTTCTGGCAGAAAAAGACCTGGGTGTTCTAACTGACAAGCGGCTGAATATGAGCCGGCAGTGTGCCCGGGTGGCCAAGGAAGCCAAGGGCATCCTGGCTTGGATTAGAAATAGTGTGACCAGCAGAAGTAGGGAGGTGATTGTCCCCCTGTACTCAACACTGGTGAGGCCACACTTCTAGTATTGTGTCTAGTTCTGGGCACCTCAATCCAAGAGAGACATCGAGGTGCTGGAGCAGGGGTAGAGGAGGCAACGAAGCTGGTGAAGGGCCTGGAGAACAAATTGTATGAAGAGCAGTTGAAGGAGCTGGGGCTGTTTAGTTTGAGGAAGAGGAGGCTGAGGGGAGACCTCATCACTCTCTACAACTACTTGAAAGGACACTGTAGAGAGGTTGGTGCTGGTCTCTTCTCACAGGTAATTAGTGACAGAACGAGAGGGAATGGCTTCAAGCTCCAACAGGGTAGGTTTAGACTGAATGTTAGGAAAGAATTTTTCACAGGAAGAGTGGTCAGGCATTGGAAAAGGCTGCCCAGGGAGGTGGTTGAGTCACCATCCCTGGATGTGTTTAGGAGTCCTTTAGATGTGGTGTTGGGGGATGTGGTGTAGGGAATGACTTTGTAGAATAGGGTTGATGGTTGGACTCAATGATCCCAAGGGTCTTTTCTAACCAAAATGATTCTATGATTCCCTCTGAGAAATTCTTGATATTTTTTAAAAGTTGGTTTTTCAATAGAACAGAAACATTACATATCATAAAAATTCTCCCTCCCCCACCATTCACCCATGACACATTGTGATAACAAGTTTATGGGGAAAATGTTAGTTTAACAACCAACGTTCTTTTCTCTGTTACACTTTCAGTGCATGATCCTACAGGCAAATTTACATGCCTTCATATTAACTGTGGGTTTTCTTATCTTTTTTAGCTCCCTGCTCCTTTCCTCTGAATAATTTAGAGTTGTTTGCCTAAACATATAGGATTTGATCACACATCTCTTCATAAAAAATGAATATCATTTTTAGATGCACAGTTCTACCAATTAGGATAAATTGTTCTTTTTTTACCATAAGGTTCCAGTATGTAATTTTCCAAGATTTCTTTTACAGGTTGACCAAACTGATTTTGCTAAGAATTGCAGTCACTTCATACATCTCCGTTCTGATTATCTGCATTTTACTGTTGCTTACAGCCCTTTAATCAGAGCCCTGTCTCTCTCAGCACCGTGACACTGCTTAATACCCTGCTTTTCTGACAAACTCAGAATGTAATTTATCAGGATTTTATAGTGTTAGTAATCATTTTGACCCCTATTCCCAAAACCTTATTTTCACCTGCTTAAAACTTAGCCAAAGTTGAATTGGGTAAAATTTCACCTGCCATTTATAGGTAGTTTAAGATGAATTTTTTAAAATGCGTTAGTCAATTGTCCAAGTTACAGATTCATTTCACATCTCCCTTTTCCTTCCCATAAGTATCAGGTGGCACTGAAATTTTTCACTGTAAACTAGGGCTCCTTGGAAACTTCTCTGCCATTGCAGCTTTGGGGTTTGCTGGAATAGAAGTTTGGGGACATGAAGGTTCAAACTGACCTTGTTTTTTTCCTTATTTCTCCAGTCCAGCCTCAACCTACTGCACCCTCTTTCTTAAACTAGCTTATAAGATGATGCTAATGAACTGGAAATGCAGGAGGAGAGAAAAAATGGAAAGGAGAAAAGGAAACTTTTCTAGCAAGCTTAGGAAGAAGGAGGAAGACTGAAAACCAAGATGATGGTGGAGCCCAAAAGGAAATGGCCCTTAAAATGAATGTGGGGAGGAACTACGGGAGAGCTGAGCTGATGAGGGGGGAAAGAGAGGAAGACCTCTTGGTAAGAATGAGACTGAGTGAAACAGAAATTGGGGGCAGGGAGACAGAAGAATAAAACAGATTAGGAAAGTGGAAACCTGTAAATAAATGGGTGAAAAAAAAACTGGGACTGAGAGCCCGGAGAAATAAGAACACAGTAAGAAGTTGATAAAAAGACTGGAGAAGGAATGAAAGGTTGCAATATGAGAAGAAAGACTGGGGAAAAGGGAAAGACCTGACACAGGAGCCCTTGAGGAAAACAGGACCAAAGACCTTGTGACACGATACAGGAGCTCCTGTACTCACTGGTCCCCTGGCATCATCTGCAGAGGTTCTGCCATCCAGGGACACAGCACCCTGCCCGCCTTGGGCACGGGTCCAGACATAACAGCTTGTCACATGCCATTAGACACTGTGTTAATTCAAGTGGGAAAGGTCTAGCAGAGGGTGAGGAAGTGTCCGTCCCTCCTGGTGATCCCAGAAGGTGTGGATAAAATGCCATATGCTCTATTCAGCTGAGCGTTTATCTTTTAAAAGCCATGCATATCTTATACAAAAGCAAGCTATGTACTTTTAAAGGACTGCAGAAGCAAATTCTCATAGAACACAAACTCACCAGCCATTTCATAAAATCATAGAATCATTCAGGTTGGAAAAGACGCTTGGGATCATCAAGTCCAACCATCAATCCCCCCTCTATCAAAGTTCTCCCCTGCACTATATCCCCCAACAACACATCTCAACAACTCCTGAACACATGCAGGGATGGTGACTCAACTCCCTCCCTGGACAGCTTATTCCAGTGTCTGACAACAAATATATTTTTATATATATATATATAAATATTTTTTATATATATATATATATTTACATATATATTTACATATATGATGCTTTCATTCAGCCTCCTCCAACATTGCAACCATATATTACTTTTTTAAAGGAGCCTGCTTCACTCAATGTACTGGGGGACTTGTATTCTGGGAACAGACTGTAGTATGCCTCAGAGAAGACCCACATGTACAACATTTGTTGTAGAATGGTAACAGAGCACAGCAGGGCCATATAACGCCTTTCACATGGTGTGAGAGAGGGAGTGAAACCTGTTTTTCAGGTTGTATTTATTTATAAAAATAAATTTTTATTTAAATTTCACCTATCTTCCCTTTCACCTACTTTTCACTGAGTTTTACTACATTAGTGGTCTAAATGTTCTGTTAAGCAACAACTTAGGTGGGTTTTTTTCAGTCAAAGAAATTTAAATGGAGATGAATGTGACAGATGAATATAAAATACTAAACAGAATGAAGAGAAAACATCCGTGAACAATGTGGCATATTTAAGTTGAATTGCAATTGATTAGTTACTGCTGAAGTGGAAAATGAATACAGGTGGTAAAGTACTGATGTACAACCTCTAGTATTTGTGTGGGCAGCCACAGACAGACACACAAACAAGTAACTTCAGGAATACGTATTCCTTTTGAAGCTTTCTTTCTCACTCAAGTTTTCATATTCAAAAAGTACAAAGAACAATACTTTAAGTAGAGTGGGTAGTGCTGCAAGAAATCTGGGCTTTCCTGTGTCATACATGAGGCAGTTTTAGTTATATTCAAAGAAGTGATCTGTACGCTTAGAAATATACATTTCAGATCTCACTACGTATCTCTAACATTCTCTATATTTCTAACATTCCTTCCTTTGCACATAAGTCAAGAATGATTTCATACTCCCACCTTGCTGTGGCAGCGATTTACCACTGTGTACGTAAGTGACACCTAGAAACTGTGACAAAATCCATTTACACAGATATGAGATTATAAAGTAAACATACCACTGTTCAATCTAAATTCAGATCATTGCCATAACTAGCTATTCACAACAGAGAGGAAAAAATTCTGAGGATTTTTTCAGTACAATACGTTACAACAAATATTCCTAAAACAAAGCCAGTCTAAAAGGTCTGGTAGCATAGTTCAGAGAAGACATTTTCAAATGGTGTAAGAGTATATTGGATTATTTGGCTCTTTTTTCACCTGTGCCTCATATTATCTGAGATGTAATAATGGGATTACAAATATGAGTGTGAACCTAATTGGATCACTCTGACCTTGTAAAACCATTAAAGTAATTTGCAGTACGTGTAGCGTATTAAAATGCAGGCCCTCGTGGCCTTACCAAGGCTGCAAACTTAAAGTGAAATAAATGGAAACCTAAGATTTTAGCATCATTTTAGCTGATTTGCATATTATAGCTAAACAAAATAAAAATACTACATACATGCAGAGAATCAGTCATAGAATGGTTTGGGTTGGAAGGGACTTTAAAGATCATCCATTCCCAACACCCTGCCCTGGGCAGGGACACCTCCCACCAGACCAGATAGTTCCAAGCCCCATCCAGCCTGGCCTTGAACCCCTCCAGGGATGGGGCAGCCACAGCTTCTCTGGGCAACCTGGGCCAGGCTCTCACCACCCTCAGAGTGAAAAATTTCTTCCTGAGATCTCATCTCCATCTCCCCTCTTTCAGTTTAAAATAATTCCCCCTCGTCCTATGGCTCCAGTCCCTGATGAAGACTTCCTCTCTATCTCTCCTGGAGCCCCTTTAGGGACTAGAAGGAGTTCCAAGGTCTCCCCAGAGCCTTCTCTTCTCCAGGCTGAACAACCCAAACTCTCTCAGCTTGTCCTCACCTCAGAGGGGCTCCAGCGCTCACAGCATCTTCGTAACCTCTTCTGGATCCATTCCGACAGGTCCATGTCCTTCTGATATTGAGGGCCGCAGAGCTGAATGCAGTATTACAGGTGGAGTCTTGTGAGAGTGACCCTTCTGTCACCAGAAGATTTTACACTGATAAGTCATGTAAGAATCAGAACCAATTTCAGTCATATTACAAGGTCAGTCAATACACAGTAGTTAGTACACATTGAATTCAGTACACATAAACAAGCAATGTCAATATAACTCACCTACTGCAGGCCTGTAAATCTGTAAACACACCAATTCAAGGAAGTTTATTTTTGCAGCTCCCATTTCTACACATTCAATTTTGGAAAAAAAAAATATCTTTTTAATTTCTAAAATTTTGTTCATAGAGACATACTTACACTGCTGCTTCTGAAATATGCTGCTTTTGCCCTGGATTAATTAGCTCCCAAAATTTGGTTTATCACCAGCTTTTGAATTCTTTGGCCAAGTAGAGTTTCTGCTCCAGAAATGATTTTTGGCATTTCTCTTCAGCTAATGAAGTAGAATTATGGATGCTTTCAAGCAATTAAAAATGAAAACAGTCGGTTTTGCCAATTGCTACTTGTTATGCTGACCTGTATGCCACCATGACTACACATGAAGACTATTAAAAAAATCAACTCAATAAAAATTTTACATTTCTGTAAATTTCATTAACTGTTTAAGGAAAGAAAAAGAAAAAAAAAAAAAAGGAACATAAACCCTAAGTACTGCATTATTCTTATATCCTCTCTTCCTTTTACTCCTTTCCATATCAAGGTACTATGTAGATTTTAAAAAAACTCCAATGAACAGCCAGCAAACTTTACCCACAAAGCCAAAAAACTATTCCAGTGAAAGACTATATTGAAGGATTATTTTTTTTGCCATGATGTTATGAAGATGAAATTTTGGCCTTTAAAAGCTGGTTTGTTCCAGGTTCTTTCAAAAAGCAATTAAGGGCACTATCCATATAAAATGGCCATGAGTATTTTCATTTTAACTAAAACAGCTGCATAATTTAGTAATTCTACTACAGCATGATTGTTCCCACTACAAATATTTTAGTTCCCTACCTTCCCTGTAAGTGTAACAATGCAGTCAGTGCTTAAATGCAAAATGAGATCCAGATTTCCAAGTTAAATAAAACCATAGGACAAAAAATTGTGAAAAAAACATATTAAAGCAATTAACTAACTCTTTTATTGTTCACTTGAGAATGAGCAGAAGATGTATTAAATTAATAACATTTTGGGCCATAGGCTTGTAGTAATTCATGGGCAGCTCAAATTTTCACTGGTAAAGTTTTCCAGTGAAAATTTATAATAATCAGCATTTGTAAGTATTTGTTCAAGAAACTACTAATATGAGGTACAGTGACAGTGTCATATATCTCTAGTAACCATATCCTCAGTGGGTAAACTAGAACTATATAAATATAAATAAGGCATTTTTTCAGGTCACTGGCACGCACACACATAAAAAACAAAGGAAAGAAAAAGTTTGTTTATAATTGATTAACTAACATTTAATACAATGTCATTTTTTTTCCTATCCTTTTGTTAGCAAAATTGCATAATTTCATTCCACATAAATTGCGAACTCACAACTGTCTGTCCTGACCAGGAGCTCTTGCAAACACTCTAAGTGTCAATAAAATATTGGAGTATTTTGCATTTTATTACAGTTAAGTGCATGACACGTTGTACCTTGTAAGGAAACCAGGTCGCATTGCTCCAGTAGGAGAGACTATAGCAGGCCCAGCAAAAAATAAGGTTGATCTAAGAATTTTTCTGGTCTGGGGTACAGATGATACAGGTTTGGACACTTAGAGCTGCTCTTCTTACACCCCCTGCACCTTTTTTACTAGTGTCTCTAAGAGAAGAGGAAAGAGGACATAACGCCATCACTGGCATTGAGTAAAAGTGACCCAATACAGGAGTTCAATTTCTCAACTGTTCATGTAATTCTGCTGAAGTGATGTTTTTCTATTGTTAAATTATTGAAAGGAGAATAGAGAAAAACAAAGAAGGAAGACATGCACTCACCATTTAGTACATGCTTTGTACTGACATGTAAATGTCAATATTTCCCTCATCATTACATTATTTGGTAGACTTTTGAGTATAATTTCCATGCAATGGTCATCCTATGGGTCTGATGATTTAGAGACAGGCACTTTTTTCCTTGTTTTAAGGGGCTTGCTTGGGTGAGACCAGAGTCTTAAAATTTGTCGTATGCTTTCTGAGATGAACATGGAAATGCATTATGAATGGTTTAAACTTTAAAAATTATACCTAGATTATTATTTTTTTTTAACTGAAGTGCAGTGCTAAGTTATTTCATCTGGACAGAAGTTGAATTCAGCATGAAACTCATTTTTGAAAGCCTCATTCGCCTGGCTGCTTTCAACAGGGAGCTGCAAGGAAATGGGGAAGAAAATTAATACAAAATTCAAGCTATTTATTTCCTGGAAATGGTAATGTCTTTTGGGAAACATCTTTAAGGCAATGGGATTTTTGGGCTGCAGCAGAACCGACAGCACAGCAGACATTTCTGCCACCCCAAAGGTCACTTACAAACTGCAGTAAATCCAAAAATGTCACCAAACCGATAATGGATGCAAGTGCTCTCATGTTCAACTTTGGTATCAGGATCCTGAATGCTGTAAATGGGTAAATTGTAAGCTGGCTATAAAATGAAGGAGTTTCTACATCACAATGCACAAAAGGAGTTTTGAAAAAAAAAATTAAAAATTACAAATACTGCGTCTTCCCTGAACTAATTGCTGATGTGGGCTTAAGAATTGCTGCAAGCTGAGATTGCATGCCTTTTGTTTTTTACCATAGGAAAGCCCAGAGGGAAGGGGAGATATTGTTCAGGTTTGGTTTAGGAAACAAAAATATCTGTAAAAATAGAATAGAACATTTGTATATGTCTTGTGAGTCGCCTCTGTGTGAGGAAAAAGGATGTGTTTAGAGGTTCTGGCCTAAGAAAACAGCCACCTGTTTTCAGGTAACTCTTACCTGGTTAATGGAATCAGGCCCAAATTTGGAAACAGATTTTGTAATGCATATATGAAAACTCACAGGAAATTCCCATAGATGAATAAATTGCAACCACCATACTCCTTCCTTCAGTTAAAACCTCTGTAGAATAGAATAGAAATTAAATGAGTGGAGTTCTACAGAAGTAGTATGGGTTTCTGAATAAACCACAGGAGAAGCTACAGCATTTAAAGATAATTCAAGTTGCCTGGAATATATACATTTATCCAGGGGCTCTCAGCACATTGGGCTTTTAGAGGAAAGTCTCTCACTGACTTTAGTTTTAGTTACTTTATCTTAATGTGAAACAACCCATGTTGAACACTAATAAATTAGTGTTTTCTCAGGTTACAATGATTATAAATCCATTCAAGTGTGTAGGCAAGGAATGAGTACAATTAGCTGAGTCCCAGGGGGCCTCAGAACTAGTTTATAAATCTCTGCACATTCTTAAACTGTCAGTACTTTGGCAATCACTACCAAGAGGGCTCTGAGGAGAGACAGAGCCTGCAAATCACTGTACTGCAGCAGCACTCAGAGGAAGCTGGACAGGTTTCCTTCATCTGAATTGAATTGCCCATAAACTATGCACAGAAATATGGACCACATCTGCTGTTAGAATATCATTTCATAAAGAAATAGATTAAAGAGGTGCTATGTTGTTAAGGAACAGGAAATGAGGAGCACTGTGTAAGCCTAAGTTGAGTTTCTGCAGAATATTTTTTTCTACAAGTACCTTGTCACAAATGTCTCCCCACACATCCAAATACTATTTTCCAGTGATTCCAGTCCGTCGCTGCAGATACAATACTCCATCCTATGTATTGCAAAAAGCTGTTGACCAAGAACTTCTGAAACAAGCCAGGAAAGAGAAGTTGACACTCACAGACATCTCCTGAACCAAGCTAGAAAAAAAATCAGCAATGTGAAGGCTTTTTGAAATAAATTATTATGCTGCCAGTCACGTACAGTGTCCTGATCAAACCATGTCCTCTCAATCAATTTTAGCAATCTCTGAAGCAATTTAAGTAATACCAGTAACCTGAAGGAAAACATGACTACCATTTAGATTCCCAACTAATGTAAATATTTTGCCTCGTTTACTACTTGTTTAGTCTGAGAGTATGACCTAGACCCATTGTCAAGGAAAATCAAGGAGAAAGGAAGCTGACTCATCTCATGACTGAGGTTTCCTTCTCTTCTGCATTTTTCACATTTGTTATTTCATGGAGTGTTGTAGGAGAGTTTAAGATTCCAGTTTATTGCAACCAGGAGGAAAAAAGGATTAGAACCATTAGACAGGTACAGAAAATTAGCTTAAAATTAATGATGGCATCTCTTTTACACAAATGTTAGAAAGCAACGATAGAACAGGGAGAGGAACCATACCCCTGCATCTTTACATACATACAAAGATGTATGCATCTTTAAAACTGGAGGAAGTGAAACTTAAATCAGAGGCTGCTTTATGGATGGGCCAAGTTATCCCCAACTGAAGGCTTTTGTACAGAACAGCCGTTGGAATGATCGGGCCTCAGAAGTGTCAAGTTATACTTGGGAATAAAAGTTTGCAGGGTCGGGATCTAAAACATCTGTCTCTGAAGTAATTCAAGGAACATTAGTCACACTAATCTTTTTCAGGTTTCATTTGCACCTGAAGAGATATCTTAAAGGTATTCAACCAACAACAATCCAGCCGTTATGAAATGTGCTCTTTGAATCAAACTGCACTAAATATCACCAAAGCAAATCCTAAACAGGGCACAAGAGCATAGTATTATAGGATTTATGTTTTCACCTGCAAGTTTCCCTGCTCTACAAATTATCTGAATAACTTCTTTAAGTAATAAAAAGTACCAGAAACATCTGCTTCCATGTCATGATCTTAACCTTCTCGTGAAAGATCACCCATATTTCTAAAACAACATATCAAGGATTGCCTATTAAAGAACTTGTATCACTTTTCTGGGCGACGTTAGAAGGGGTTGAGGGAGTTGATCTTTCTCCTCTACTCAGCACTGGTGTGACACACTGGAGTGCTGTGTCAATTTCTGGGCTTCACAATACAAAAGAGATACAGACAGACTGGAGAGAGTCCAGCGCCTGGAGAAGTGGGACTTTTCATCCTGGAGAAGGCAAGGCTTAGGGGAATCTCATCAATGTATAAAAAGATCTGAAGGTATACAGAAGACAGAGCCAGACTCTTCTCTGATGTTTCTGAATAGCACACCATTGTATGGTGATAGCACCCAGGTCTGGTAATAGCACAAATTAAGCAATATTGGATTTCCCCATTTGCTATTCAGAAACACACTTTATTTTTCAGCTGTATGTTGCCACACTGCAATAAATAATCCAGAAAGGTTGTGTAGTTTCCATCTTAGGAGGTTTTTAAGACCTGCCTTCATAAAGCACTGAGCAACTACGTCTGATGTAGAGACATCATTGTCGTTTTGCAATGGATATTTTGTCTTTACAAACACACAAACTGTGTGCCATGAGCATTCACTGGCTGTTTCAAACTATCGTATACATTTGGAGTTGTGCAAACGATCATCTGAATTGTGTGAAGTAGCTCCCGTTTCCCTCATTAGGTGGCAGAGACCTGAAAAAAAGAAAGGCTGCCAGATTGATTTCAAGCTCCTTATGCTTCTGCTGAGAGAGATGGAGAGATAAACTGGGAATTATCATACTAAAAAAAAAAAAATACAAAATACCATTTATCGTCCTTTCTGTTTGTCTGAGTAAATTAGCCCAGCTGGAATGTGCTGTGTGAAGGATCTTCCAATACAGAAAATGCATGTACGTTAGAGCTCTTAGGTATTTGCTGTGCTGGATGTGCCATAGCCTTCTGTCACAGCGTGCTTTGCCCACACAAAGATGCTGCACACTGCTGCAGCCGTGCAGTTCCACTTGGCATCAAGAGCTGCTCTGCCTTGCCTTTTTGCCTGATTAATTGCATCAACATTTGATGATTGGTCTTGGGACTGGGGAGCCTCAGTCATGAGTTTTCCTAGCTCCAGTTTGAAAGATTTTCTCCTATTTTGCAAGAACAAGGCATCAACTGGGACTTCTACTGAAAAGGAAATTATTCTCATGGAAACCGTGTTTTCAAACACATTTTAGCATAAACCCCCAGCCCTCTGCTGGTGGCTTGTCCCTTGCCAGAGGAATACGATTTTGTTCTGACGCCGGTTATACAAGATGGTGAGAACCCTTTATGTGAGAGAGAAGTGGGGATGAAGGGCTCTTGTGAGGGGTGAGGAGCCCCCCCAGTGGGTGGGAGGTAGAAGTGGACAGTTCTGCACAGGGCTTTTTCTGGATCTTCAATATAAGTGCCAATTAACAAATGACTTAATAAAATAGGTTTTTGATAAGACAGAGCAAAAAACAGGGATACAGATATTGCATGTAATATCTTTGGTCCCTTCAGAGAACAGCCACTCCCTGTTCCTGTAGGATTGGGTGGATAGGATCCGGGCAGTGTGATGTGGGAAAATCCATGCGGGATTTGTCTATCATCTCATCCCTGTTCTCCTTCCTACCTTGTCCATTGCAGAACACAGACCAACATGGGAGATGTTGGTTAGGGTGATGCCACCCTCAGTGGTGCCTAGCAAAAGGAGAAAGACAACGAGTATAAGTTGAAATACAGGAAATTCCATTTAAACACAGTACATTTTACTGATTGCAGTCAAACACTGAAACAGGTTGTCTAGAGGGGCCATTGAGTTTCCATGCTTGGAGATACTCGAAATCTTGCTGGTCCCATGCAATCTCTGCTGGCTGAGTCTGCTTTGAGGAGAGGGGCTGGACTAGATCATCTCCAGAGGACACTTCCCACCAACCCTATTCATTAATTCTATGAACCAGAGTAACATATGATTTTTAGCCTTGGCAATCTAAGCTGTTTTGAAGACAAAGTTTCCAGACCTTTTACTACTCCAGCTAGTGTGTTACCCAGAACATTAAAATTTAAAAGAATGTAGGATGTGCCTGAAACAAACTATTCAAAATCTGAGAAATGTAAATTATGTGACTGCCTTAGCAAACTTTTTTTTTCACACTTTCATGAAAGATGATTTCTAAAAGGTTCCCTGATATCTTTACCCAATCTTTTTAACTCTTTAACCAGCATTGCTCATTGGATCTGTCAGCTATTCCAATCAGACAGTGAATACAATCTCATCTATCTATTTGTGGGCACAGGTTTTGATACCAACAAAAAGAAGTTGGTTAAAGACTAAGTTTTATTATTCTCATTTTTACAGCTAATTAACAAACAATGAGATTCTAGTTTACTATTAACTTGGAAGTAGTAGGTTTGAAATACTTCGGCATCTTTAAGATATGAAAAAAAATCTTCATAGCAATTTATATATTCAAAGCACATCTCCAAGCAGCTCTGCCTGCAGTTGTGATTACTCAGCAATTATTTAAAAAGAGGCTTCAGGTATCACAATTGGATCCCTAGATAATGCACTTTCAATGTCCATTTCTGAAGATTTTTGCTTAAGTAATTTGCCCTTCCTCATTTGTGGAACTTTGTGACAGAGGCAGGGATAGAAGCCAATTTGCCAAGCTTAGATTTATCTTCCTTAACCTTCAGAGTCTTTCCTCTTTCTGCCATCCCTGTTATTTTCTGCATAAAGCTCAACTTCCTTATCAAATGAGGCAAGGGCCCAGGTACCTCCTCTACACAACCTTAATTCATCCCAGTGCACTGGACAGATGTACCCTGTGTAGTAAAAGAGCCATGGTGTCTTTTCAAAGAAGAACTCTGGACATTGAAAAAAGAGATCGTCAAGAAGTGTGCAGTCAGAGAGCTAAATTATACTTGTGTTAACAACCTTGGCCATTATCAAATACCTTTTTCCAGTACTGTGCACGTATAGGGAGAAATCCCCTGTGCCCCTTAACATCTAAAACCAGCATGAAAGGGACGAATCATATAGAAGCAAACTAAGTTCATCTCCCCTAAACCAGCAAGGTTTTTAGAACCTCTATTTCCACCTGTTATGCCAACACCCAACTGTAGCTGTAACAGCCTTCCATATGGAGTGACCACCAGATGGAGAGAAACCCTGATCTTTGCTCCCAAGTTTCAGCGTTTGTTGACTACAGAGAAATGGAAAAGCACCATCTTATGAACAGCAATTCTCCTCATTATTTCTTGTGGTTAGCACTCTTGGGCCTGGCTGACTTTTCAGTGCAGTTTAATCTTTGCTCTTGGGTGCTTTGAAACTGTCTTGATTTCCACCAAATTCTATGGGAATTTTGGCATGGAGTTTAGGACAGTCAGAATTTTATCCACATACTTTTAGACTGATCACACTGGTGAATAACATTTTATATGTCTAAATTAACACTCTTCTTGTGGCCCTGAAGGACCTCAAGCTGGTCCTTAAGGAAAGATTTTTCTTAGGATATCAATTATGCACTCAATAGAGAAGGGAAAAAGAGAGAGAGAGAAAAACAAATGTGGGGGAGCTATGCTAACTCCCATGATGTATCCCTGCATAAGTTCTACTTACGCTGGAAGAAAGATTGCTGAAAAAACCATGCCAAAATAAGACTCTGTTAAGACAAGGTCCCTAGCAGACAAATTCCATGTATATTTATAAGAACAGCTTGTGATTATAGTTATATTTCCCAAGGTTTACTGAGGCGAAAAAAAAGAGAGAACTGCAGTTCTCAGCTGTTGAGTTCTCCTTGCTCTAGAGGAGCAAGTATTTATTCTAAATCCCATTTGACTTGATCGCACTTCCAAACTGAAAATATCTCTATTACTTGTTGCATGTGTGACTCAATCACTATTTATGCTTTCAGTTTAAAAGTGTTCCTTTGACTTCACCAGTGAATTATCTATTTTTAACAGTGTTGTCAAAATCTTCACTCTAGATATAAGCTGATACTGACTTTTTTAAAAGAAAGTTTATCTCACCTCAATTGTGTTGCCAGAATTTGCCTGTTCTTTCAAGTGCTGTGAGCCAGAATCACGTTTGAGTTATGAAGTCCTGTATTAATCTGTTTAGTTTTTAAATAAAATGGACTCACAGCCATTTTCTAAAGGTTGTGGAGAACTGGTGGGTGCAAGTTTCTGACAGAGTCAGTGTCATAGGTACGAAAGGAGTCCTTGCTAAACTATCAGCAAGACCAGCAGTAAGAGAAAAGGACCATTTTGAAAGCACCAAAACTGAGTTCCTGCTTGCAGTCAGCATGAGTAAAACTAAAATAAGCTTTCTGCTGCTGAGGAAGAACAGGAACCTTCAGTAATCAACTAATTTTGGGTAGAGGCAGAACATACCCTTGAAATACCCATGCTCTGTGGTGATGATTTAGAGGTTTTGGCAATTTTTCTCCTATTTGTTGTTTTTCAGCTCACTGCCAGTGGCTTCCAGGAGTGCACTCTATTTCCTTTGCAATAGGAGCATGTTCCAACCAGCGACACTGCAGTTCCAGATTGAACTAATTCCCAGTAAATAGCACACCATCAGTGAAAAGTCTGACTGGCACTTAGAAAACCCTGAGCATTTTTGTTCTTTTGCAGGGGTTATTCTCTTTAACTTTTATTTCAAGGCCCTTATTTGTCTCTCTTCTAAAGCATCTTTATAAGGACAACAACCCCCATTTATATCTGGAAAAGATAGTAGTGAAAAATAATTACAGTGCAAGGAAAGATTTTCAGGAGTGTTTAAGTGACTCAGAAACTACAACCCTCACTAAACATAACACAAGGGCTTATGAAAATAATCATCTTTCTTTCTTTCCCCTGGAACTAGAAGAACTTCTGCTTTTTAGTTGTATGCAGCCAAGATTCAATGGTTCAATGTTTCTTGAAGCTGAAGAACATGAAGAACACATCTGCTGAAGTGTGAAATAATTAAACTTATCCCAAGTCAATGCATGGGAAAAACATTTTGTTGCACAAAATGGGCTGCAGTACCTGATGAAGAGTTTCTAATTTTGTCTAAACAATCAGTAAATGATTGAACAGAAACAGCCTGAAGTGAATATTTCATTGCAAGGAAATTTTCCCTCAGCTGTGCTCACTAGAACAAAAATTACTCTGGGTTGCTTGTAAAACTAAAACTAAAACAAATTCTTTTACTCTCCTGTTGTCTTGCAGCTTTAATACAAACATTTGTTCCAGACAACTGCTTGCAGTTGTCAGCTAGTTCATATCTCACATTCAAATGTATCACCTGACCAGTCTAAATACATTTCAAGCATATAAAAATTGCAGGTTTTTATTGCTATTTTGTCTTATAAATGTTTGTAACTTCATAACAGGTATAAAAATAACAACAGTACCTTCTGAGCAATCATTTCAAGAGCTGCTGTATTATACCTTAGTTATAAATGAACACATCATTTTCTGGTAATTACTTAAAAATACTAATATTATTTCACTGTTCCTTGTCTGACATCTTAGAACAAAACACCAATCACCAAAATGCCATGGATTTTTTTTTTTTAAAGCCTATGTAGAGTCTCTGATTAAAAAAAAGGTTTCACTTACACCTCCGGTAGCAAAATGCGTGTCATCCTGTTCCTATTATAGAAACCTACAGCACGGAAATCAACGTGGAAGACAAACAGTATCAGCTCTGCTGCAAGACAGAACTTCTAGAATAAATATTTCAGAGCAGTAGATATAACAGCACCATGGGACTGCTTATATTCCGTATAAATAGGGATGTATTTGTAGATCAATTCTCACACTAAATATTGAAATAGGTGGTGGAAAGTATTGATATAAATATTCTTATGAGAAAAAAGTTATTTCCTTCTGTTTCACAAAGCACAAAGAGAATAACCAATGTGTTCAAATAACATTAATTTTGAAAAGAGTTTCAGTTTTGTTTAAGGATTTTTTTTTTTCAGTCTTATGTTACTTGTACTGTTAGGAGTCTGAATCCCGTTTGGTAGTATTTAACTTTATGCAAATCTCAATAAATTCAGTTTCATATCTTAGCTTTTATGATTTCTTTTTCTTCTTGACTAATACAGTTAATCTGCATTACTCAAGTGTTTCAATTGCCTCTGGGATCTGATGTTTATAGTAAATCTATGGCATAAAGGGGACCTGTCTTCTGTTTTAAGACCTGTTTATACCTATTTGCTCTTCCCAGCCTTTTCCTTCCCATTCTTTCCAGTACTGTTGATTACCGCTTCCATTTCAAAGGGAAAGGTAGGGGGAAAGGGCAATTTTCAAAGCTAGGCTGGAAATTAGCTAGCAGCTATTTTCACAGGATTTTTTTGGGCAGCTTTTTAAGAGCACTCCTTCTCTAACTAACAGAAAACAAGGATTGTTTCGTAAGGCAGGTTTATGAAAACAAACCAGACAAAAATTCAATAAGGTACTGTGGGGATATGAGTGTAAAGGAAATCTTCATATAATTTTTCTTTCACAAGAAGATCAATCCTGTAAAAGGTTGACAACAAATCAGAAGGGATTAAGCTGCTTGTTCACTGAGAGTAGGGCAAGGACTAATGGGATATATTATTGAAGTGTGGGACATTTAGGATTCCCTGTAGAGTAGTAAAGTTAAACTGCTGAAATTTTCCTCAATGGAGGTTTTACTTTCTATTTTTTATTATTTTTATTTTTTTTAAAGACACTTGCGAAGCTGGTTTCATGAAAGGAATAAGCGACTAGAAAGATTTTTAAAGCCCATTCCTCTTTAAACTGAAAAAAAAGGTTTTTAGCCTAAAGCTCATCTATTTGCAAGCGTTTTAATTTTTTTTTCACAAGATGTAGAAGGACCATTTTTTCATGTTATGTTTTTAGGATGCTATCCCCAGTTTGCTGGGAAAAAAAAAAAAACCAAAACAAAAATGAAAGGTACTTCTTCAGAAGAGCTTCCTTTCGCTGGAGCCACAGCTGAGATGAAGGAGTAACCAGAGGAGGCTGCAGTGCCTCTGGGAAGCCCAAAACCTCCAAAACAGCATCACATAGAGGCAGTGTGGTCCCAGTGGGAGTGATCACTCCATTGCTTCTGCTCTGGATAGATATGTCCTTCCTTCTCCAAAAAACTCCATATTGCTGTCCAGCCTGACCTGTTCTCACTTGCAATAAGCCATAGCAGGGATAGTGTCTGGGTGTTAATTAAAGACCTCCAAGGGAGTGTATTTTTCTCTTTATCTTGACTTAAAGGCAGCATAGCAAGACATGTCGTGTCATACTTTATCCAGACTGTCTAGAGTTTATACACAAACCCAGTTCCTCCAAACCTTTCTCTTGTCCCTACTTCAAAGAAAAGCAGAAACAAGCCCACAACTGCTATGAAAATTCATACAGCCTGGAAAAAACCCACGCTGGCTGCTGCACCAGAGGAACTCACCCCTGAGCAGTCAGCCCCCATCCACAGGACATGACAGTGGCCACAGGAAAAACACTCATTTCTGACCAAGATTCTCCTGAAAACCTCTAGTGTGTTTCAGGAGGGGTTGCACACAAGGGCTCCTCACATATGGGGTCTGGGTTCACCCCATTTATCACCCTGGCCCACAGGGGAGCCAGTCCATGCAGTGGGCCTCTCTGGCAGCCTCTCTCACCCGCTATCTCAGAAAATTGTAATCAAAATAAAGACACCACCATCCCAAAACGTCAGGGAACTCTTGCAGTTGCCATTTCCAAATTCTCCTTTTTTTTTTTTTTGATATTATCTCTTTTAAAGTTTGGTTAAATGAAAATGGCAACTGTTTGCTGTTTACAACAAAAGACAATAGAGGTTGGAAAAAGTGGTGGAAGCTAGTGCTTTTTGTAGAGAGGTCTCTTCTCCCAGGTAACTGGTAATAGGACAAGAGGAAACAGCCTCAAGTTGTGCCAGGGGAGGTTCAGATTGGATACTAGGAAATCTTTTTAAACTGAAAGGGTTATTAAACCTTGGAATGGGCTGCTCAGGGCAGTGGTGGTATCACCATCTGTGGAGGTATTTAAAAGACGGGCAGACATAGTGCTTAGAGATATGGTTTAGCAATGTTTTTTGCCAGTGTTGAGTTGATGGTTGGACTCAGTGGTCTGAAAGGTTCCTTCCAACCTGGACAATGTTGTGATTCGATGATTCTATGACTGAATATTGTGTTGTCACGTCCTCAGTTTCACAGTAAATCCAAAGAACCAGCAGTGGCAGCCCTGCCTCTATGCCCCATGCTCTGGCTCTGCACAGGCAGCTGCTACAGGTTTAGAAGTCTGCATTAATTTCTGAAGCTCCTAATTACATACAAAGGAGTAAGAAACCCCAGTCACCATCGAATGGAGTACAAAGAGGTCAAATTGAGTATTAAACGGAAAAAAACTATAAGGGATGTAACTGTATGGGCAGAACAGAATGAGATATGCAGGTCTTTGACCTCTGTGTTTCTGGTTAAAATCTACACACAGTTTTATAGTTATAAAAAGTATTCTGCCATTTGACTCATCTCTGTATGCCAAACTTCCAAAGGAAATTTATTCATGGTTATATTTGAAGCACTGTCAATATGCCTTGACACTTCAAATCAAAACACTAGAGGAATCTAATGATTTTATTTCTAATGATTTCTAAAAAAATCAGTTCTTACCTGTCTCTTCTGTATCTTTTTTCAAATGGGAAATTTCTCAGGATTCATTTCTAAGCCACAGTGTTAAAAACCCGAGTTTCTAACCTGAAAATTCAGCTTCTTGCTCTTACAGACTAATATCTTTTTGGTGTTTCCCTTAGAGTTGTCCATCTGACCTTGATTTGCTGTTCTTTAGACTCTGGGATTCTGGGTTGTTTTCCCCGAGGGCATGCATTTTCGTAAAAAGCAAAAATACAGCAACTTAACTAACAGTAAACTCCACACCACAGCACAGGAGGTGCGCGTATCACTTCTCTAGATTTAAACAGCCTTAAATTGCTTTGCTCTTTTTTTCCAAAGCAGAACAGGTGTATAGCTCAATGCAAGCTGAAATCCAAAGGGCAGTAGTCCAATGTGCAAATGTGAGGTCTCCATAAAGTAATTTCTCTTTTCCTCACAGACATGATGGTGCCTCTGAGCCCATCTCTGTATTTAGGTGTGTCATCCTCAGTACCAGGCTCAGTTAGTCCAAAGTCAGGCCATTTACACCTATGGGTTTCGGTTACAATATCAGCTAAGCCAGCAGAACACTTTTTTATCAAGGCTGAATTTCTAATAGAAACCCCTTTTTACACCAATGATTTTTTACCATATACATTCAAAATCAGGAAAATCAAGACGGGGAGAAATAAAAAGACTTGTAGTGTGTGGACAGTCCCCGTGAACCGCAACAAACTGCCTAAATTAGCACATTAACTAAAAGCTTTTCTGCTGTAAATTTAATCCTATACATCTAAATCCTGTCTCCTACAGTTCTTCCCTTCCTGTGAGCACCACGGAGACCACACTGAGACACACTGATTGCATGGCAAAGGAAGCCCGAAAAAAATGGAGAACAAAATGTGACAGAAAAGTACAGAAATTGAAATATTTACACATTTAAATCCACTTGGAGATTTGGAAGACAGGAATGCAATACAAACAACTTCAAAATATCCATGTTTTTATGTTTGTTACATGTGCTTTTAAATATAAACTTATACTGCACCGAAAAGCAGAAAGAAAGGAGTAAGCAACACCAAAGCATCCAGCAAACATCCACCTTGTGTCCCAGAATAACCCATAACAGTAGACAGCCAATGTGTAGAGGACAATGTGAAAAAGCATCATCAACACCATTTTTGCCTGCAATACTGAGAATTCATCAGAAACCATTTACAGATAAACCATGTTCTGTTCTACTGTAGAAAACCAAACATCCTCCCCACCAGAGGTATCTCTGCCAATCTTATCAAGAAAAAATTTCCTCTAGAGTTAAACCTAGTCACCAGTTAAGCTCTGGACCATACGTGAAGGATGGACCAGGTAAGCTTCCAAAATCATTAGTGCCCATAAATCCCTAAGATGTCCAATCAAAAGCCCATCTCCAGCTGAAGCAATCCCTCAGTGTTTCTGGCATTGCTCCAGAAACAAAACTAAAACCTATAAACTTGTTTCCTGTGAGGGTGGCAGAGCCCTGGCAGAGGCTGCCTAGAGAGGTGATTGAGTCTCCTTCTCTGGAGACATTCCAAACCCACCTGGACACGTTCCTGTGCAGCCTGCTCTG
>BJBW01012040.1:0-10933 GCA_004320125.1 Scolopax mira
GAAAAAAGATTATCTCTCTAACAGTGGGACTAAGTGTTATCTATAACTTGGGGATGGGAAGATGCAGGACACGTACGGTATTTTTCTCAGTGAAAAGTTTGATGTGAAATATTTTCATTTGTTCTTACTTTAAATGTTGTTACTTCACTTTCAGGCTCAAATTTAATTTCTGCTATTACAGGTTCTTTGCGTTCAAGCTTAAGATGAAGTGTGGAATTGCACATAGGAATAGAATTACATCTGCAAATGTAAATCACCTCATCACATCCACTGTTCACCATATGGTGAATTTCAGTCTTCTGTAATCACAGCCTGATATTCATAGCAGTCCTTGCACTTTAATATGTTAAAGCCTTGTGAGTCAGGACTGTTGTGAAGCAGGAAAACAGTGATGTGCAAGGACACTGGCAATATCTGCAGCTCCACTGATAAATTAAAAGACAGTTGCATTTTATAGGCTGGAGATTATCCAGGCATACAGTTATGCTCAATCTTGAATTGAAGAATAATGGGATGATTGAATGCAAATTAGTCTGAAAACATGTATGAGTGTAAAGGATTTATATAGTCAGAAGTCTGTCCAGAATGAGGAATCTTCTTTTGGTCAGAGTTGGGTTGTCAGCATTGAAAATCTTGATGGAATAAGAAGCACTGTAACTAACCATCGATGTAGTTATGAGCCTTTTGAATAACTGCAGTTAAACTTGAGAAGTCTAGATAATTAGACACTAGTGGGAAGGTAACTTCTAATAAGCAAGATAAAATGAGAAATGTTTAAAATTGTGTTATCGTTTGTTTTGTCGGAAGGACTATCTGGTTT
The DNA here is from genome assembly GCA_004320125.1 of Scolopax mira. Lineage (NCBI taxonomy): Eukaryota > Metazoa > Chordata > Aves > Charadriiformes > Scolopacidae > Scolopax > Scolopax mira. Next base: position 821 of record BJBW01012040.1, read on the forward strand.
TGGAGCGGTTTTGCCAGGAGGGAGCTGCGTGTCATATCTACAGAGATTCAAAAGTTTGTCACTGGTGTGAGGTTACCCTTGGAAGACAATGTTTACACATCCTTTATTTTGGCACGGAGAGTTGAATCAGTCCACACAGAGAATCACTGCTGGGAGAAGAGGTGGCTGAGACTGCAAACTTGTCCTGAATGTGAGGGGACAGGAGGCTGTTTGAGAAGAACTCTCGTGGTCTGTCTTGGAGGAGAAATTAAGAAAGGAAATTGCTCAGCAGTTTTCTTGAGGAATGGGAAATTTATTTCTAAGTTCTTTAAACTCAGACTTTGCTGAGGTGACTATAGGTGCACTATATAAAAATGCTGTTGTGAAGGAGGGCAGAGTTTGTGACTGGCTTTGCTTTGGAGGATAATTTCAGCAAAATGGGGTTTCATTTGTGGGAGTACTTGTGTGATTGCCAGATGAGCTCATAGCTCCAGTCTCTCATCAGTGTTTCAAGTGCAGAAAGCCTTAGTCTTTAGAAAAGTATGCTGTTTTAAAGTATTTACTTTACTTTGCTCTGTAGATAAATCTTACTATTTTTATGAAGACTCTAGAAACATATTTGTAGTGTTTTCATAGTGGTATATGCTTCCTTGTTTATGTTCTCTATGTGATGTTTAAAAGGAAAAGCTCTGCAAACATCTCTTCTGCTCAGAGGATGTTTGCATACAGTTGTCTGTATTGCTCTGTGCTCAAATTAAAACTTTTGCTTGTGGTTAAGAATGTAGATATTGTGAAGAGCATTCGAATGATCAAGCTTTTAACACAGCAGACTGAAGGATCTAACCCTTTCTCTTTGACTCTGGTAGTTTGTGTAACTGCTCTGCCAGGAGAGGGTGAGGAAACTTGTGCCCGAGCCAAAGTTACAATTGCATTCAAATGACCTTACAGCATCAAGAACTGTTCATGTGGGGGAAACGCAAATAGAAGCAACACTTCAAATTGAGCCTGCTAGCCAAATGATGAAATTCTGGAGGGGAAAAGGAGGCTCAAGAAAGGAAGAATGCCACGCAGATGATCAAGAGCAAAAGGAGTTGAAAACCAGGTACAGCAAGGGCTGCTACGGAGCTGTAATCCCCTGATACACTGATTGTCTCTCTTGGAGCTTAGCTGGGGATGTTGTATGTATGTAGTGTGTGCACAGAGGCATTGCTAGCCATGTTTCAAATTAATTCAGACAAAGGGAACATGGCAAATGCTGCTTTAGTACTTTTTGGATTCCCTTACTCTGCGGTTTAGTTGAATGCTGTTTTTCAACTCTTGCACTGCATAGTGTTGCCTGGCCTCTTTTCTCAAATAATGCTGAGCTGCTGGTGTGTTGTCAGATGCAGATTTTGTTCTGGTGGGGCAGGGGGAAAGACTTTATTCTTTGGTGTGCAAAAGTAGGGCACAGACAGGGTGCTGTGCTTGAATGGGTCCAAAATCCCTGTTTACTGTGGCTACTTTCTCTCTCACTACCTCAAAGTCTAAAGTTAGTCCTAGTAAACTGCTGCCACCATAAGATGCTTTTTTTTTTTTAATTATTTTTTTAGAATAAACCAGAAGGAATCTGAAAGAGCTAATATTTTTAAAGTTACAGATGAAACTGCTTTGGGCATCAAGTGTCTTATGTGATGATATCGTTATTAAACAAGTGGTGTGGTGGGATCAGACAAATCTATTGGTGATCTTGGAGTGCCAGAGGCAGGAAATGTGTTAAAATCTCTATTCTGTATGTATTAATCTTCATATATGCTGATAAATACTCTGATAATTTTAAGCCTATTTACTGAAGTATGCTGTTAGTGATGCCCAGGACTTCATTCTGTTGTTAAATGGCAATTTCTGCAATATAAGGAGCTTAGATATGAGTGTTTCCTTTGAAACACAAGATAACTTGTGCTGGAGATGTTGTTATTTTATTAAGCTCATTTGCTGGACCTGGTTTGAGTTTGCTTTTCTAATCTCTATTTAAATTTGAAACCAGAACTTCAAAACAGAAGAAAAACAAAACGGTTAAGAAATAATGCATGAATTTTGGATAGTGTTAACTGTTTTCTTCATAGAATTTTTTAAAGAATATTTTTAAACCTTGATGGCTCTGAAATATTAGATTGCAGTTGGAGACCTACATATTTGTATTCTGGTACCTGAATGGTGGGAAAATAATAATAATTATGACTGCTTCTAATAAATTAAAACAACAAATCAAGTTTAACTCTATTTTTCACATGTTCTTTGTTAGAAAACCCATTTCATCTCAGAGCCAAAATAGTTTAAAGGGCCTTTTTATGGTTGGGAGCTTTTTAGCTTTGGAAAAATGCCCATGATAACTGCTCCTTGTGCTGTGATTGACTGACTTAAAGGAAGCTGACTTCTTTTCATAGAAAGCTTTACGTTTTCAAACTTTATAAAACCTCTTTGGACTGGCACTACCTGCAATGCCTAAAATCCTTAACGCACTCAAAAAATCTCAGTGCTGGAGCTGGTTTTAGACTGTTGTAGGAACACAAAGGGAAGGAAATAAGACATTTTTTGATGGAGTTGTTAGCATCTGTAACCTGACTTTGCAAATTAGGGAGTGTAATTGTAGCTGAACTGAGCTGCAGTTCATATCAGGGAAAAAGAATGCCCTTCTTGTTGGCTGGTTTTACTCTCCTCCTCCTCTGGCCCTGCTAGTTCAGGTAGGATTACGTTGCAATGGAAGGGCACTTAAATTCTAGTAGGAGCCCTTGTCTGTAGGGATTAGACTGAAAATTAGACTGAAGTGTTCTTGAGTGAATACATCTGATGGATTTCTCTTGTTCATTTTCATGCGGCTCACTTTTTCCTCTTCTAAATTTCTGTTTCCCCTCTGATAAAGAATATAAAGGTACAGTGACTATAAAAAGTTTGTTTTCTCCCTGCTCTCTTACCTGCATTTCTTGTTTCTTTCAGTTAAGTCTACTTCCAGTGAGGCACTTGAATTCATCCCAGAATGGTTCCGAATTTATCCCCACTTTCCTTATTTGTCTCTAAAATGTGGAGGAACACCTGCTTTGCACAAGTGTTAGGGAATTTTCAGTTCTTGTGGAGAAAGTAGTTTTGGCGAAACACATAAAAATCAGAGATATTTTCCACAGACTTTTATTTCTTCTCAATTTGTCCCCATCCCTCCTCCTTATGTACCCCAGGTGTTGCTGTTTAATGTATGTACTGCTATGGCATGGACTCCAATGGAAATCGGTTTTGTTTCCATGTGTCCCAAAACATGGCATTAACACAGATAGTAAAAAGAAAAGTTGGAGACGGAGGAAACTTATGTGGAAAGTGCTGTTAGAAAGTACTTTATAGTTGTGAGGTCTTGTTCAGTGAGCAGTCTGGGTCTAAATGTGTGGAGGCAGCTTGGATAAAAGCCAAGTGCAGACCTGTAGTAAAATTTGCAGACTAGCAAGAAAAAAGAATAACCTAATTAAATCTTTAAACAGAACTGCAAGCATCGGGACTAATTTATAATACATTTACCAGCCTTCCTAATTAGGCTTTTGGTTGGATTTATTCTGAATCAACTCCTTTCTAATATGAAATTAGACTGAGGTGGATATGTGGCTTTTTAAAACAGTACAGCTTGCCTTCAAATTGTGACTAGTGATCATGGGGCTGTACAGGAATTACTGGGAAAACCTGAGGATTAGAAGATATAGGAGTGTATTTCACCTTATGGTTTCAATGTTGTTAGATTTTTAAATACTGGAACTATTTCCTCATCAACTGGGGTACTGTTCCCTTTGATCCCAGCTCATTCTGAAATCCTTTTGCTCTGAAAGAGACTAAATGTGCTTCCTGATGCCATTTGGCTTCATACATATAAGGTTTCATTAGAAAGCTGGAACTGAAGTTGAAAAATGTAGCTGATAAACTTTCAATCCAGGAGATGCAGAAAGAATAGCTGTATAGCTGGGCTCTGAAAAATCATGTGAACCTCAAGGCACTCAAGAGCTTAATTTAGTGGAAGACTGGCCGGAGAGGCTTAATATAGATAGCTCAGCTATCATGTGGAAACTCTAATTTAGACATGTATTGATATAAGAGGACCTTGAGCTTATTTTTATTTGTGTCTGGCCAGATTGTTTGTCTCCCTTAACCCCACTCTCCATTGTCAGGAAATGCAGTACTCTTGACAGCTGTTCTGCACAACTACACCTACCTGTACCAGGGAGACTGAAGGAAAAACAGCTTTCCAACACTTGTTCTGGTTTTCAGTGGAGTCTTCAGAAACTTGTTTGGTGCTGCTTCTCTGACTGAGAAGGTGAAACAAATAGTGGCTCTGGTCAGGATATCCTTCCTCTAGCTGAGATGGGTTGGCGACTTTTGAACTTGGCTTTTCCTTTTCTTCCCACAAATAAAATTCTTGAAGTGGTGAGAGAGACAATGAGTGTCCTAGGGAAAATGCTTGTTTCTTGAAGTGGAGAGGAAAGCAGGTAAGTTAATTCACATGCGCCACCTTCTCAGTGCTCTCCTTCCAATGTAAAACAAAAGCAAAGAAAACAATCTTGTGTTAATTTATCTTGAAATGGCAATCTTTAGATCAGACAAATTCTTTGTTCTTCTCTGCCTCTTAAAGAAAGCTGCAAGTTCACTGGGATTTCTACTTGTTTTCCTTTTTTATTTTTTGTAAATAATGCCTAAATAATGCCTAATATTTTTGTAAATAAGTCCCAATACTGTAACTTCAAATTTTAGCTGTTACATCTATGACCCGGTAATTTTTAACTTGGTTCAGAAAACTTCTTGTTTCTGGTATGGTCATTAACATAACATCAGCAGGAGGGTCATGGTGTAACTGATGTGACTTTGCCCTCTGATGAAAGTGTCATGGGAAAAACAAACGGATGGATGGGTTCCCTGTATGTTTGTAGTAACCATGGAAAGTTCTGCTTTGCTAAAATCTACATTAGGCTTAGGAAAAACCTTCACCCACACTCTAAATCTTTACTTCAAAAAAAAAAATAATCTGATGCTTTCAAGTATCACTTCAGCTTCACACAGGAATTTATTTGGGGTAGAATCTTCCAGAATCTGTTGGTTCTGGAACACCTCTGAAGTGTGTGCTCACAGTCTGGAGTAGGTGTTGTTGATATCACTCCCAGACTTCTTAAAATTGCAGCCCTTAATGAAATCACTATTTATGACATGTAAATGTTCTTATGGATCTATAACTTCATAACTGGAGATCCAGACTGGGAGGTGTCATTGTGAAAGCTACTTCCATGAGAAGTATTAATATACCTCAATATTCTTACAAAAAAAAGAGATGGAGTAAATAGGACTCCTTCAAAAACTTTTTAAGTTGATGGTGAACATTTCACTACTTTTTTTGTGCTTGACATTTCAAAGTCTTGAAAACTTTTTTGTGTTTTTCTGGGAGATAGCAAGTTCCTTTTTGGTTAAAAAAAAATAAAATCTTGAATACATATGCTGTGAGTCAAGATGATTTTTTTTTTTTTAAGTCGTCTTGAAGATTTTGGATGGCACTTAAGCATAGTTATACAATGCAGAATGCCATTTAATGCAGCATTTGAAAATTACCTATGTTTGGTTATGTCTCTTACATTTACATTTACCATAATTTAAAAATAATTAGAAACCATTGGTTAGTCTAAAACTAACTTCTTGAAGAGGGAAAGAAGGGAATACTTATATTTTGTCTTTATTGAACTGCATTGCATTGCTTTGCTACTGGCAAGAAATGACCGTCTCAAGATTTTGAGTGAACATTTACTTGAAGGACAGCCTCAATATCTATGATTCATTTGTATTAGAAGTAGGTTTTGCTACGACTAATTCTCAAAATGCAAACAAAATGGTTTTTTGTACAACTTTGAACATCAGATCAATCCCTTGTTCTATTTAATTTTTACTGTTAAACTAGAGAACTCAGTTCTAGAGATGGAAAGGAACAAGCAACTGGGTATTTTTAGTGTGGAAGCACTCTTTCATTTCATGAAATGCTAACAAATTTTTTGTCCCTTCTCAAAAGGCAAGAATCTCATGCTTTTTTGAGACTCTAACTGCCATTTAATTCTCTAGCTCCAAACTTTGGATACTGGAGGATCTCACATGCCTTTTCCCTGTAGTGATCATAGCATGCAGTGAAACTACAGAACCCAAAACATAGGTATCCATACAAAACTGACCCAGGCAAGACTTCTAATTCCTCTGTTTTATTACTGTTTTATAGAGAGAAAAATAACTTGGAGAGCTTTGTGCTTTCCCGCAAAGTGTCACATAGTTTATTACGTGTTGCTGTTAGAAAGAAACAACCATGGAAGTCTGCTGAATTGTCAACTCATGTCTACTTGAGTGTACTTCAGGTTATCGATGTGTTTCTAACAGTCTCAGATTTTACAGTCAGTGTTGTTTATAATGCAAAAAAGAGCATTGTTTATTACACTGTTTGAGACTGTAAAATACCTATTGCCTGGCAAAAATAAATATGTGATGGGCATGCAGTAAAGGCTTCCCCAACTCGACAAACCATTCCCTAGTCTGTCTCCAGTCTCTCGTGTCACCAGGCTGAGCTGTGGGGCTGTTACTAGGCCTGCAGAAATGTTTTCTGCTGCTGATGTACATGTCTTGTAGTTGAGAAGCTATTTTTAGCAATCTGGTTAGACAGAGTCACTGGGGGACAGAGCCCTGGGCGAGAGCTGTGGGAGGGAGCAGCTAATGGTTTGGAATGGGAAGGGGGAGAAAAGGTACCTTTCATTCCCAACTGCGTTGTCTATGTTTCATGATGTATATTATTTCCTGGTAACTCGTGAAGAAAAGGCAGGTTTTCCAGGTTTGTTAGGAATAATCTCTGAGTTATTGAAGGAAAATGGGGAGAATTGCACGAAGGGAAACTTCCTTTTTCAGTGTGATGTTCGAAGGCTGCCTGGCTCTCAACAAGCTCACTCACACCTTTTAACTGGAGTGAATCTGGGAAGGTGCTGCTCCTCACTATGCCTTAGTGGAAAGGCTCTGACCCCAGAGAGTTTAGAGTTACATTAAATTGTACACTGCATCTACTTACATCCAAGTCTTTTTCCTGACTGCAGAGTAACCAGGGAAGGGAGACGCAGATGACAATACCAGCGAAAAAAGAAAATGGTTATAAATTGTGGAACTTTTAATTTGATAACAATAGTCAGCTACTGGCCGCTTTTTAATATTTAAAATTCTATATTAAAAAAACCCAAACTTGTGAGCTTCGATTTGTTCTATTTTAATTGCAAAAGGATTGTGCAAAAAGACAGCTGAGGTAGAAAAATAGCCCAAAGCGCAAGAGGGGCCACCATAAACTCAGGGAAGGAAAGCTGCTGGTTTTTCCTTGTGGTCAAATAGCGAGTGAGACTTCACTAAATACACTACGGTGCTTTCCCCCTCCTCCCTTCCAACTTTTTTGCTTTATTTTTAATGTGTGTTTTGTTTTAGTGCTAAAGTCACAAGTCATCCCCAGCGTTTCAGTCTCCATGTCCGTGGCTGAGTGAATTTCTTCACTTTCCTGTTTATCTTCTTAAGTAAAATTTCAGGTAGAGAATTTAAAATGGAATTCAAAACTGTTTGAGACTTCTCTAAATGACATACCTGGGAACGCTGCCACATCACTGAAATGTTTCTGCTGGGTGTATTTCATTGCTGTGGGGACAGCAAAAGATAAAGTGAGGTAGACTGTGTCCATTGCTTCAGTGTTTCATAAAATACCATTCCATGCAGCAGAAGGTTTGCAGGAGTGCTGAAGTGAAAGTTCAACCATCTCTCTTCTTACTATTTATTATTATGTTTTGTATGTTCCATCATTTTAACTCTTCATACTGGAGTAGTGTCATCTACCTGATATGGTAAAACTTTGTTTTTTCCTTTTCTCTTGGTTGAAAATAACTTTGAAAACATTTGTCTTTCTGTCTTTTGGCCAGTCAGAATGGGCTCATGCTGAATGTTATCTTTCTTCATTTTGACTGGTGGGTGTTGGACTGGCTGATGCTATTGTATGGTGGCTGACTTTTGTGCTACATGTGCAGTCCTGAGGATTTTTTTGGGCTTAATCTGGCCGTGCAACTTTGCTTATGTAGGATGTTTGTAGGAAAACTCTGCATGTAGCTCTTGGGCCAGGTATTTTCTGCCCATCGTCATGTAGAATATGATGTACTCTGGGTAACTTGCAATTTGCTAAGCTAATATTGTTCAGTTTTGCTTTTACAGTGGTTTGTAATTTGTCTGAAGAACACAGACCATAATGGTTAAAACCCAGTGGTGGTGGTGGCAGCCCTTGTCTTGCAGCAAGTGGAGCTGAAAGTGAATGCAAACTGTACTACGGTAGCCAATTACTAAATGTTTGGTTTTAAAGACTTTGATGGCATACTTGAGTCGGGGAGCTTGGTGTCCCTCTGGTTGCCTTTTTGCACTGTGAATGACCTGTGCAGCTGTAATATCTGCAGGTATATTTGAAGCAAAGATAGAGCACGCTCAAATTCTCTTCCTGCCTTCATTTGTTTGAAGTATACCTTGCTATTGTGCACTAATGTGCATATATGCTATTTTAACCATAATTGTGTTAAAAAAATAATTTAAAAAGCCAAGAACTGAACAGAAAAAATTCATATATCTTCAGTGACATAACTGGGATACATGACTGCAAAAACAAGCTTATCAGCTAAGAATGAACTTGTGTAAGGGCAAAGAGGCAAAATCTGTCTGAATTCAGAAACCCACAGCCGAACACCTAGCCAGTAAATCCTGTATGTGTTCTACTAGCAAGAAAATACTCTTCTTTGTGCTAACTATATGTTTGGGTTTTCTGTGGTTACTTAATTGCACTGTAAATTGGTGTCTCTAAATAAGAGGCCTTTGAAAGGCTGATGAACAACTCTGTTCTTTGTTCAGTGTCTTCAGGTCTGAACACAATGTAAAGATTGAGGAAGAGTGGAAACCTATGAAATGATACTGTTACACAAAAGTTCAAAGGGAAAACTTGCAAAAATCCCTCCAAAATGCAGTTGCTAGTGGTTAAGTGACCTGTTGCCTGTTGGATTTCTTTTACATTGCTTTTTCCCCCTGGGTAATGGTAAATTTAGCATGGATTATTTGAAATCACTGGGAGTTGTGAAACACTGTTCTGTGCCCTGTCGATGTGGCTGCATGAACACTCTTGGGCAGCAGGGTTCTGTGGGAGACCATATAGGTGTATGCTGTGCTGTTCCTATGCAATTTCATGGCATGTTCTGGGGAAAACCAGTCTCTTATCTGGCCCTTCTGGCATACCGTGCGACTGATCTTAGCCTAGAAAGTCATGGATCCAAGACAAGTCGCTGACCTTTTCCTCTTGCTTATTAATAAACCGTGGTGTTTCTGCTCCAGTGTAGTTGCAGTGAGGAAGAGGTCACTTTGGCACAGGCTTGTCCCCCTGAGAAACTGGCAGCAAGCCTTGCTCAAATTGCACAGAGGCAACTGGTATGGATTTTGGTGGCTGCGAAGTCTGGACTGAATAGCAGCTTTGGAGCAAGGGCACGGGTGGTGGAACTCCAGAACTACAATGAAAACCCGCTGTAAGGAGCTCTAGGAAGGTTCTGGTGCAGCTTGTCACTTAACAAGACATTTGCCCCAGAGGGTCTGTGACAGACTTACTGCTGCTTAAACAGTGGCTGCCTCTTTAAACTATAGGATGGTTGCTTATTTTGGCCTTGACAAGTCAGTTGCTGGTGGTCATGATGGTGATGATGGTAGTTGACAAGGGAATTAATTGGTAGGCCTGAGTCATGGGAAGCTGTGCTTCCTGTTTCTGCTGTGGAGATTCCAGACTAATGATGGATATCATTAGGCTATTTTGATGATTTTTTTTTTTTATTATTTAATAATATATATGAGGTATGCACACACTGTTTTTTATTTCTTTTCTGTTTCCATGGTGAGGGACAGGTGTGTGTGTGTGGAAACTGAGCTTTGCTGCAGTGGGCCATGGGATCTTAGAGACATAAGAGCACACAGAGAAGAACGAAATATTATGAAGCAACAGTTTCAAAGTGACGGCAGAATATCCTACTGAGGAGAAGTGAAAATGGTTCTTAGTAGAAATTGGGGGTC
>BJBW01012041.1:0-13014 GCA_004320125.1 Scolopax mira
CCCTGCTAGGTCCTGGGAACAATTAACCCTTTCCCCAACAGACTCAGCACAACCATCTACCACTGCCTGATTTATACCATGAAATAACTTGCCCCTAGTAGTTATTACTGAGAGTATAACCTTTATACACCTGGGATTTAATGAGTCTGTATAGGGAAAACCTGATTTAAGTTGACTGGGAAGCTTAGTGCATTTATTACTGTAGCTCACTTATGCTTGGGTATGCTGTTATCTCCTTGAGTCACCCTGTTCTTCAGGTGGAATTAGTTCTCTTGTGTATTATTCAGTTTGTTCAGGACAGGTTCTGTTTTCTGCCTTTAGAAAATTTGGTATAACTAGTAAGGAGGAAATCTCACTATATGCCAGCCTACTGGAATTACTTCATTTTAGTTCCCTTTCTTTCCCTCCCCATTTCCCCCCTTCTGGGGGAAGGTGGTGGTTTTCCAATTTTTTTTTTCCTTTAAATTTTTTAGCTGTAAAAGTTTAGTTGAGGAAAAAATGGGAGGGAAATGTTTGCTTTGAATTCTGAAATCTTGTGTGTAGTGAGTTTTTTGTTTTGATGTGTCTTTTGTTTTTTGGTTTTCAATGCTTTGCGTTTTTTTAACTGAGCACAGCTTTGTCTTGAAATTTAGGCAGTAAACTGTGTTGACCTTTGTCTTACAAATGTATTTTTCACTATTCCCACAAAACCCCATCTCTTCTTAGTTAACTAAGAAGTCTTCTGAAGATACAGATTGATAGAGCTGTGAAGCAGGTTTGTTGGCATTTTGTGATGGATGCTGTTATGGTCATAGGGAAGTATTTTAACTTGGAACAACTTTCCTTGCAAAAGCCACTCAGTGTTATCCTTTCCTGGCTTCACTAACTATTCAAACATCCCTTGGCTAAGTATCCCATTCCTTTTTCTTGCTGGTCTGAAGAGAAGAGGACAACCACTAGTGTCAGCAGCTCTGTGTGCAAGAAGAAATTTAGAGGTTAATTTGCTGCCAAAGCAGAAGGTTCTATAGAGCTGTGTTCCCCAGGGAAATTTGATATCTCCATTGGTGATCTGCATAAAGAAATACACACTTTATGTATCAGATGTGCAGGTGGCATTGGCCAGGGCTGGGAGGAAAGGACCTGCCAGCAGACTGGAAGGGAGTCCAAAGCAAACTCCACAAACTGGAGAAATAGCCTGGAAAAATAGGTTGCGAGTCCACGGGCACAAACACAAATGCCCATGCTTAAGTGAGGTTAACCAGCTTAAAAAGGATGGAGGGAGGCTGGCTAGGGACAGCAGGAGGGGAAGGATCTGGGGTTTACAATGAGTCACATTGTGAATATTAGTCAGCAATGTTCTGCTGTTGTACTATCCTGGGGTGTATAAACAAACTAATACTCTATAAGATACGTAAGCAGCTTTTCCACTCTGGTAGTGGAAGATGTATTAGCTGACACATTGTGTCTTGATGGGTCAGTGTCCTTTCAAAAAGACATGGAAAGAGAGATGAAAGAAAATCAATTTGGGTAATAAAACAGAGAAACATAGAATTGCCTAGATTTGAAGGGACCTTTCACATTATTCAGTCCAACCATCATCCTAACACTGACAAAACACATCACTTAACTGTATCTCTAAGCACTATGTCTACCCATCTTTTAAATACCACCAGAGATGGTGACTCAACCATTTCCCTGGGCAGACTGTTCCAGTGCTTAATAACCCTTTCAGTTTAAACATTTATCCTAATATCCAATCTAAAACTCCTCTGGTGCAACTTGAGGCTGTTTTCTCTTGTCCTATTGGCTGTTACTTGGGAGAAGAAACCGACTTCCACCTCTCTACAGCCTCCTCTCAGGTAGTTGTAGAGAGCAACAAGGTCTCCACCCTTTCTCTAAGCTAAACAATCCCAGCTTCCTCAGCTGCTCCTCATAGGAGTTGTTCTCCAGACCCTTCACCAGCTTTGTTGCCCTGATGCCTAGTCTATGATGACCAAGAAGAAGAGGTAGTTAGTTCAGGAAAGACAAAGGCAGTCTGCATTTTGGCATTTCCTATTGTTTGAGTGGTTCACTTTGCAATCTTGTCAGTCTCCTTATAGCATAGATTTTGTTTCATTTGCAATGTCAGTGTTTCTCCAATTTAACAAAGTAACTCCAAGAAATACAGAGACTCTGTCCTGTGACATCACATTGGCATACATATATCTCATCAGATACACAGACCTGGTGTAGGAAACACAAAAAATATGCCTGTTAAGGTCTCTGAGATGTCACTTGGCATAGCCTCCTTTCTGGAGACAGCATCCTCTAGAGGTATGCCTCCTTTCTGGAGGCAGTATGTAAGAGGCCTCACAGGTGTTTGGATAATCTATTTTTAAAAACCACTGGGACTTGGAGTTCAGTCCCTGCAGTAACATTCATATGTTAGCAAACTCTTTCTACAGCCTTCAGCTGTTTTTGTTGGTTTTCTGCTGTAGAATCAACAACCTTGGTCCTTAAATGTCTTAAAAATGTTGGTTTTTCAGACCTCATCTTAATATGAAGGATTAATTTTGTTGTCTATGTGAAAGTTGCTAGCTGATTTGCAGTGCTATAGAGTTGTCCCAGCTACCTCTTGAAAGGCATGAGTCTCTCAAATCTTATGTGATACCTGGCAATGTTATGAACCCTCAAATAGTACAAGCTGCTGGTGTATAGGCAATCAAATCACCTTATACCAAAGAGCTGTTTACTTGCACACACTTCACTTGTTGCACTAAATGGGACTTGGATTCAGGGGGAGAAAAGTATGTGATAAAATGACACAGGAGTGCATCAGATTGCATGCACACAAACACACTGGCCTGCAATTGTTCAAACACGTACATTTTCTGGAGGGTGTGGAAGGAAATTAACTGCTTTGGCAGCGCATCATAACTCTGTATCCATATTTCTCAGCTATGCAATTTCTTTTTCTCTCCTGCTCTGTCAAATAACTCAGAAGTAGCACCTGAAGTGTGAGGGAGGAAACTCTAACTGTACTTTTTAGAACACCCCACTTCCCTCTCCACTTTCTCTTTTACTCTTTTTTCCTTCTTTCGCACTATCAATGTCTCTGCTTCTGCAGGCTCTATTCTCTACCTCTTCACTCACTAAGCACTAATGGCCAGAATACACTTGAACTCAGGATCATTTCCTGAGCCTTTCCTCAGTATTGGTTTGAGTCCTCAATGTGGATGCAGATTCCTTGCCAAAAGATGGCTCTTTGGAGCAGGACTTATAACAGAGAATCGCTTCTTAAAGAGCTGTGCAATGAATTTAAAAAAAAAGCATCAAAATCAAAGCCAGTGATCCAGTGAGGAGCACTTTGGCGTTGTATTAAGTGTCCTCTCCAAATGTGCATGGGTCACTGTGTTTTTCCTCTTCCCTGCGTAAAGAAAACCATGGCAATTTGGATTAAATTATTTCAAAGCCTCAGAGTTAGATATTACTGGTTACTAGCTCAGCTTTCTCCAGGATGGTGACACCACTGGAAATTCACAAATACTTCCCAAAGTTACACTAATATGACTTTGCAATGAACATTTCTTGCATCCCAGGATGTTTCCTTCTTAGGTTCCTAAGTCTCCAAATGATTTCAATTTTCTGAAGTTGACACTATGTATGAAAAGTATCTAAATTTTTCCCCACATTCCAGGTTGACTCATCTTACACAACCCAGTTGACATTTGTCCTTCCAAAATGCATTGGTTAGCCTAATGAAGAGCTTCACTTTCCCAGGTACAAGTGGAATGGAAATTTTTTTTTCCCTAGGGCAAAGAAATCCACAATTTCTTATGGCCAATCCACTTATACTTACATTGAAAAACCAAAACAAAAAAATCTGAATATATATCATCCTCTATGTGATCTCTGACCAGTCCTATTTACAGTTTATTTTCCTAGATCAGCTGAAATGTGTGCTAGTGAACTTGTTCCAGACTGATGCCTGTCTAGCTTTCTGGACATTAAGGTGTACTACAAGGTGGTTAGATGAGAAAGGACTGTAGCCTTGCTCAGCAGAGGGCCTGAGGGTTGTCAGAGTATGCAGAACATTAGCAAAGTGAAAAAATGTTCCTAAATTTTAAGATTACTCTCCACTGTGAGACAAAACAGAGAGGGATCCCATCTGAATCCATCTTAGTATTAATTATGGTCTCTTGTTTGCATTAGGTAGGGAAGGGGGGTTTGGTTTTTTTCCTTTCTTTTTCTGCCATTGTTTTTCCTTCAAGTACTGGAGAAGCAAGAAGGGAAAAAAAATCCCAAGACAATGTGTTAGGAGAAAACACAAGGGAATTAAGAGTTATGTTGTTCACACAGATTGCCTGTGTCTTGCTCTACATGTGGCTATGGGACAGTGAAATCTATTCAGTTTGGGATGTGATTTTCTCCTGCTTAAGCCAATCCTTATCATAACTGAGGCTTACCCAGGTTCTGTTTTTATTGGTTTTACCAGTTCTACAGGTAATCTGCCTATAAAAACACATCCCCAAACAGAACAGTCACATTGGAAAATGGATTGTGGTATTCTCCTTTCTGGTTGTGGATTTGTGCTCCTTCCCAAAAGCAGTGCACATCTGTGCTTTGCTGTCCTTCCACTACCACATCTCAGCAGGTGCAAATGGTGCATCCTGCCCCTGTGACAGCTACCAATTTCCTTACTGTATGGCTGAAAAGTGCCTTAGCACCAACTGCTGCCTGCGGCCCCCAGTGTTCACTGCATTACAGAGCATGTCTAGTGTAATATTATCTTATGCTTTATATTGATTGCTTTCCATCTAGAACAAAATGAAATCCATAAGTAAATTCAAATTGGCGGCAACAATTCCCAGACAAGTGAAGTTTGTTGGGCTGCTCAGGTATCTTCAGCTTCTTGTATTCTCTCTGTCTCTATGAGTGAGTTTACTGAAAGTTTGTTTTGAATGTTAAGGAGGGAATTAATTTTCCTTGTCTTAGGTAGAGCCCTTAGAATAGGCAAAGCAACCTCTGGAGAGGTCTCTCTCCCTTTGTTGACTCACAAGGCTTGTCTAGAAGGTAAGCGTTGGTTAGACAACAAACTTGGAGAGGTGTGGTGTTGGCTTTAGTGGCCTACATTGCTCAGAGAGTGAGATCTCAAATGCCAAAGAGTGTGCCAAGGGCTTGTTTCCATGTCGTTCCCTGTGACCTGCATTGTGTTCACATTGCTTTTGGTTCATGGATGGGCTGGAAGGCCTCCTTGGGACAACCAAGATGGAGGTTGGCAAAACTCTCATTGGATTACCTCCCTCCCCAGGTCTCTGCTGCTTCCATATGTCGTGCATTTGGGAAAAGGGAAGAGAGGGAGGAAGCTAGTTGGAATTGCCCAAAATCCTTTGAAAACAACCTCGAAGGTTCCTGGGAGAGTTGAACAGCCATTTTCCTTGGATTTCTAGCCCTGCAGCCTGCAGAAGAGCCCTTCAGGGAGCAGAGGAGGGTCTTGATAAGAGAGTGATGGGGATATAAGAGGAACCTGGCTGGCTCCCACTCACTGCTCCTTTTGTGCACTCGACTGCATGGTAGAGGAGAGTTTAGTGTAGTCCTGACTTTCCAGTTCAAGGGGTAACACAGTATCATCCAAAAGGAGCATGTAGCCCCCCTTTTCTCTTAGTGGGTGGTTGGGTTTTTCAGAATCATGGATGATTATTCTATTTATTTTGTCCCTGTCAAAAAAGGAAACGGGTCGGCTTCTGCCAAGTAATTTTACACCTAAGTATTTCCTTCTGTTTGTCTTAAAAACAGCTTAGTATGATGTTACCACCAGGTCGTGGGGTCACTGGGGGATTGACAGAGGCTTTTCTGGGTTTCTCAGAGCACAGTGCACTCCTGGAGGCCTGTTCCTAATTGTCTGCTGGAGATAAGGGAATACGGAGCCAATCCAAAAAATGCAGAACCGCAGAGTGGGGTTTTGTCCCTTTGACAAGGTATGTAACAACCAAGCCTGCTTGGGTGCCTTGCTGCAGAGACGTGGAGAGAAGCTGTGTATGCATGCATGCACACACATAACAGGTCATTTTTCACTTTCAGAACATAAGCTCTGGTGTACAGAATCGCACACAAGGGGGTAATGAAACCATTCAGAAAAACAATGCTGCCTTTCACTGCATTGCAAGATAAAGGATCGTTCCTTCCTGCCTGTCTATTTAAAGAGGATTTTGGGTTGCTGAGAGGTGCTGGATATATGGATAGTGAGAAGCACATTTAATTTATTCACAGCACTGGCACCACACGGGTCCCTAAAACCTTTTTGTGAAGATATAGCCATTCGGGGTCCTGATCACCACTATCTGTGCTTTCATTTGCACAGTCAGGTTCAGGAACTCATGTACTAACTCTAACTTCAATCTGGGTATGATCAAGACCTCATTTAGGTATATTATCAGGCATCTGTACTGTTGATGGGCTTATGAACAAGAGTACAGTTCCATATTAATGTGAAATACAGGGCATGTGGTTACCACTACTTAGTTGTTTTGTGATAAAGCATGCCACCAATTGTGTTTGGAAGAAATAATACCCTGTGAAGAATTGCCATCCAAAGAGAAAGACAAGGCTTAGAAATAAATCCTTGTAAAGGATAAGTGATGCTATGAAGGTGACATTCAAAAAGACAGTGTCCTAATCCAAAA
Organism: Scolopax mira; assembly: GCA_004320125.1. Lineage (NCBI taxonomy): Eukaryota > Metazoa > Chordata > Aves > Charadriiformes > Scolopacidae > Scolopax > Scolopax mira. The sequence goes on from BJBW01012041.1 coordinate 6,642, forward strand.
GAACTGTATACATAGCACGTATTTTCTTTCCTCTTTCTCCTATCTGATGTTTACAAATGGCAAGTTTTAATTTATTTTTTTTATAACCATATTCCTCCTCAAAGTGCCCTGTGGATCTGCAGGAGAGGCAGAAGATGTTGCTTGAACTTGAAGGACAGTGAGATTAATGTAACAAGTCTTCATCTCTATCCATGAATGTTATCAAGGTCCTAGGAACAGCTGCAAACAGCAGAGTCCAAAGAAACAGTCAAAATCCTCCCAAGAAAGTTGTTGATTAAAGAGTCTGGCTCCAGGCATAGTGGGAGAGGTCTGCGATTCAGCTTCCAGAGTCATCAGGATCCGTGTTGCTCACAGAGCAGATACAGACACTTTACAAAATCTGGAGCTGTGTGATGCTTTACCCATGCTGCCTACTTTGTTGCAAACCCAGAATGCCACAACAGTACATGGAAGTCCTGCACAGTAAGGTGATAGGAGGCAATATTTACCTAGTGAGTGGTGAAATGCTCCTTTCATGTCTTCTTCCCATCATTTTGCATTGCACACACAGCACAAAACACATTCTTGTTGTGAAGATTTTTTTTTTTGCTTTTAAGCATGAGACAGTGCTGTACCAGGGTTGTATGATGGGGATGATTTTGGCTCTGAAAGCAGTCATGGGACAATGTTGTCAGGTTGCCACATGATTTTCATCTATCCCCCCACCCATCAGCACCTCATTGCCCTGTTACAGCAGAGTACTTTGACAATTTCTCTGACCCATGGGAAAGAATATGAGCATCATCCTGTGGAAGGGAAGCTTTGCAAGGTTGTCTCTGGTCTCTTGAGGGATGTAGATGTCTTATTTGTGAAAACAGTAGGCAATGCTCTTTTCCCTGGCACCCAGCAGATAACACAGTTGGTGCAGTCCTTAAACACCTTTTGAGAGTCAACTTACGGATTGTATTGCAAGGTAACTTTTTGGAGCTAGGCTGGTGAAATAATTTTCTTCTAAAAACCAACAAGGCACCTCTCCTCATCTGTCTCTTCTTTAATAAGGCATGTCTTCTTGCAAGTGTCTCTAGAATAAGCAAGAGCCTTCAGAAATGCTACTGGAGTCCTAGCTCTTCTGGGAAAAAAAAACAGAGGAATTTTTAGGTGGACAGAGTAAGAGTCCATTGGTGGGCTCAGAGGTGGATTCAGACCTGTACAGCTGTGTGTCCTAGGCCCTGCACTATCCACAGAATTTTGCTGTTATGTTTGATTTCATTTGCTCATGAATTTGCTGGAGTTTCTTGTAGAGAAGGGATCTTACTGAAAGGAGCAGCCAAAGGATGTTAGCAAGAATGAAGTCCTAGATGCTGAGGCTGAAAATTTTAGCACAGAAAGTTTGCAGTAACTTGCCCAAAGGTATTTGCATTGCCCTATAAGAAGAGACTGAAAAGGTTGGTACTCTTCAATTTGGAGGAGAAGATGCTGCAGTGGGTATAATTAAACTTTGGAAAAAGTAATTCAGTCAGCTGAATGCAAAACCCAAACTGTTCACCAAATCCCATAATACGAGACCTAGAAGGCAGTCAACAAAACTAGTGGATACTTAAAATAGATGAAAGAAAGTACTTCTGCACTGCGGGTAGTGAATTTCTGGATGTGGCTGCCACAGGAGGTAGATGGAATCAGCAAGGGATCAGACAAATTGTTGGACAAAGGAATAAGTGAATTCTAAAGGGACTAGGTAGGCATGGACACTGCCACATCCCCAGAGCAGCAATTGTGGTTGCTGGGGCATCAGGAGTAGAAGATGACAGAATATGGCCCAAAATAACCACTGACTCCACCCAGAATATGGGCTAGCTGAAACACAGATTTAACCTCACAGGGTGTCTCATCCATTCTTATTCACCAAGACAGGGAACAAGCCTAGAGCAGCGGGTCTTTGGAGTCCTAGTCCAGCAGATCTGTGACCACTGGACCACATTGCCTGAATGAGGATTTCAGCACCAAAACACCCCTTTGGCAGTGTCTCAGATGTGTTTACACTGCTCCTTTCATTGCCTCTTCTGAACATGACTTGTGCTCAGGTAAGTATACCCCCTCTTGTTTGGGCACACCACGATGACATCCATGTTGAAGATGCAAACAGAAGCTCCAAGAAACTCATCATTTCCAACTGCCTTCAATAAGAGTAAGTGAAGAGCCAAGGGCCATACAGGAAATCTGTAGCAGGGAACATGACTGAAAATCCATGTTCTCGCTTCTGAACCTTGTTCTTGAGTTACATTTATGCACCCCTTTGAACACCAGCTCCAGAAAGGATCACCCCCTGGAGAGGCCAGCCTCCCTCCAAAAGTGTAGGAGAAATTTAGCCGATGAAGCCAGAATCTGCTCCCTGTAAATCTGGAAATAAACCCAAAAACTCTGTGGCCTGAAACATACTGAAAAGCAGCCTCTGGCTCAGCAACCAGATTCTTCAGCAGTGGCTGTTGCATCACTGTAGGAATAGGGAGGAAAACAAACGTCTTGATGCCTATAAACAAGGGCTATTGTTAAATGTACTTGAGGATTTTTGTGGAGACAGCATCGAATTTCAGGCTTCCTGCTACTAAGTAAACTCTCTCTGATACATGCAGGCTGCTGCTGTTTCCAAGCTTGCAAAAAGAAGAATTGTTACTATGTTAAAAATGTAATAATTATCTTCCTTCCCTGCAGTATCTGAACTTCAACTTGCCTTGAACCAGATCCCAGTTAGAGAACAAGCCCAAGGGAAACACAGATGCAAACTCTGTGGCATGAAGAATCCCTTGTTCCGGGCTAGAAGATGAGTGTATTTATTCACCCAGCTAGACTCCAGGTCCCCGGTGCTGATGCGGTGTGTGAGAATATGAACAGGGCTGTGAATTCCTCATCAGATGTGAATGGGTGCTGGTCCAGGTGCCAGATACCAGCAAAGTCTTCTGGATCTACGTTCAGTGCCACTGGTCTGCTGTTGCTCTGTCTGATTGCACCAGGATGGCTTTTTGGATGTATTGACATGTTTATTAAAGACCTGCTGGCCCAGATGTGGCCTGTGTCCTGTCATTATACTGCCGATTTGGTCTGCTCTCTTCTCACCTTCTTTTGAAGATGTTTTATATAAAGCTTGGCATGGCTGAGACAAAAGAATCAACCAATCACTGTTTGAAGCTGTTTCCAGCCTTCCAGTAGTTTCATATAGCTGTGTTGTATGAATTGATCCATATAGATTTGAAGTATAAAGTGAATTAATTTTTTTCTGGAGGCTTTGTAAATGCCCATGGAAGCATGCATGGCAGAAGTAATCTGTAAAAAATAATGTTTTGAAATCTGTCACCCTGTTTTCAGGCTCTCTGCTGCAGCACATCTCAAAATTTACACTTCTTTCGCATTAAATGAAGAGCAAGACTTTATGAGGGCAAAAGGTTTTCTTAGGCTAAGAGGGAGTTAGGAGGAGGGAGTGAGAGATTATTTAGAAGAGTGCTGGAGTAGGGATTTTAAATTGTATACCCTGCCCAGCAGCAAGATTTCCCATCATGGTATCCTGCTGGTTTCTCCTCTCCCATCATTTCTTGTCTGGGTTCAATGGACTGGTCATGATTTATGCCAGCTCTCACCTGCTGGTCCAGAGATGTGCTGTATTTCTAGGTTTAAAGGAGCGATCATAAAATCACAGAATAAATAAAATTGGAAGGGGTCTCTTGTGAGATCTCTTCCAAGTAGCGACTAAAACCAAGTTCCCCCCAGTTTGGTGTCATCTATAACCTTGTTAGGGTGTAGTCTGTCCCATCATCTGTGTGATTAGACAAACTTGAAAATATAAGAACCACAACATGCTTCTGCCAAGTTGCAGGCATCTCTTTTAAGGTTCTAAGATGAGAATAAAACCAATGTGGCCAGAAAAGGGGATGTGGTTTATTTGCATTGATATTTTCCATGAAACAATTTTAATCCCTCAGAGACATATTTGAGCCACCAAAAGAAAATATTTTTCATGCCTTGTCACACTGGACGTTGCAGTCTAAATACACTCAGTAGGCAAGGAAGGTTCATGTGAAAGCATTTGCCAAGAATGCTATTTGGGTTGCAGTACACCCTGACCACCCAAAGCACTCTTTTATTGGGAGGAACCAGAGATGTTTCCCCCTCTGTGGAGAAGAAGTCTGGGATGGAGAGTAGCAGCTGCTTTAACAGCACTTTGCAAAACTCCTCAGGGGAAATTTCAGTGTAATTCCAACCTCCCCAAATTCATACTGGGGGCTTTCAGGAGGGGCAGTGGGACACATAACTTAACTCTGGGGAAAAGTACCTTGGAAGACCAGTGACCTGTAGTCTGGGGACTTCAGATCAGATGTTTCCTTTAAAAAACCCTGCTGCAACACTATTCCATATAAGACTGCTCCTGTTGACATGCAATGCAGATCTTGTCTTTCCCTATCTTTACTTGAACTCCTTCCCTGGAAATCTAGCTTGACCTCACTTAGCCGGAAGAATCTTAACACAAGTATCTGAGGGTTTAAAGCAAGACAAAAGCAGTTCCTGTAAAATCTGTCAGGACTGATCAAAAACATATTGGCTGCTTCAACTTGAAAGGCCTTAATCTCTGAGGGACAGTGTGACTGAGGGTTGCAGGATTCTTAGACTGGTTATCTGCCTTCACAGCCTGCATATGCGTGAATTTAACCTCAATCCTGCCTGATGAAGCAGCCACTGGATGTGTGCAGCCCATCTCTGGATACAGGGGAGGGGAGGCTTATGTTCCTGGTTGTCTTGAAGGGAACCATCAATCATCCCCTCAAGAAAACACCCCCCTGACTCTATACAGCATCCACAGCAGCTGCTTGAGCCCTCATCCATTATTCCCCCCTTGCGCAAACAGAGATTCTGTTGTATTAAAAAGTAACAAAAAAAAAAAAAAAAGGAAAAAAGAGACAAAAAAAAAAAGTACTAAAACCCGAAGTTCTGAAAGTTCACTTGGAAGACACGTTCAGGCATATAAGACACCCATGGCACGTGGCCAGCTCGGGGTGACCTACAGGCTGCTCCCCCAATGAGACTCAGATTACACTAACCATCCTGTTCCTTCCAGACAGTACCATTAGTGCTCGACGCCTATCGATCATCCCCCCAGTTCTCCTGCCGGAGAAGCACGGTCCCATCTGTACATCAGCCACACTGCACTACTGCCACCTCCCCTGGCCCTCTCTGTCCCTACCTCTCCCCCGGTTTCCACTCGTGACATTGTTCCCCAGCTCTAAGCCTCATTCCTCCAAGTGCTGAGCTCATCCCTCTTTCGTTACATGGTTTGGTTTTCCTTTTTTTTTTTTTTTCTCTTCTTTTTTCCCCTTTTCCTCCCAAGCTGCTGACACATAGATTTATAGCCAAATGTCAAAGCTCTCTGGGTCTTGGACTAGTTCTACTTGCTCTGGGAAACTTCTGGAAAAAGAATTCATGGGCTGGAAGGCCTTAAATGCATCTGTGGCAGATTCAGCTCCTTGCTGTTAGCACCCGTCAGAAGAGCTGAATGAAGGCCAGGTTTTGTTTATTTTTCCTCTAAATCCCCTCTCCACCTTTTTTGTCCTCCAGTGGGGAAAAAAAGAAAAGTCTGGTGGAACCTTCATCTCCTTACTCCATTCCTTCCCCTTTCAGCATCTTATCACCATTGCTTCAAATTTCACTGCTTACCTCCCCTGCCTCCCCCAACACCTCCTCAGCATCCCCATAAAATGGGCTAGGTGGCTGCTGGAATTTCCTTCCCATCATGATGATGGCCAGGGCAGTTAGCAGGTCCTAATTCACGCTCTCATGCATAGACTTGGCTACTGCTGCTCTGTTCTCACCAGTCTCAGGGTGGAAATTCCTCCAGAAGCTGAAGACCTTGCTGCTGCCAGCCAGCAGGGTAATGATCCAGAACTAGAGTCACCACGTTCATGGCTAGTTTAACAACTTATTTTTTTTCCAGCACCACGCACTCCCTGCCTAAGTCTCAGAGGTATCCAGTTTTAGACTGGAAGCCCCATTTTACCCTGCAAAGGTCAAACCCCTATTCTTCAATAGGTTATCCTTTTAGATTGTAGGCCTACCTCTGAAACCGGGGCAAAGCAGAGGCAATTTGTGCTGGAAAGGCCAGCAAAACATAGAAGACAGCACAACTTCTCCTTTTAACAGAGGTGTGAGTCCTACAGCTGTCCCTGATGTCTCTCCCCCAGACCAGTCCTTGATACAATGAAAAACCAAAATTAAGGTCTTCTTCTTGCTCTGTGGAGATATACCTGTCCTGGTTTGAGGTAAAACAGAACTAATTTTGTATTCAGTAATTTTACTTTTTCTTCTGGGCCTCTTCTAACTAACTAAGCTCTGAAATTAACAGCATATTGTTCAG
>BJBW01012045.1:0-33342 GCA_004320125.1 Scolopax mira
ATTGTATCCATTTCATTATTTTCTTCTTTTTATTTTACTATTAATTCTTCATTAAAGTAGTTTAGTTTATTCTAAACCTCTGTATCTCCTTATCTCTTCCTCTCCTCTTGTTGGGTGGGGGGAAGGGCTATCTGTCGGTCCGGTTGCAGTGATTTCAGCTGAAACCACGACAGAAACTCATAATCAAGGATTTAACCAGAAAAAGATTAAAACCTCCACTTTCCGTTTCTGTTCAAAAGGCTGGTCTGAGTCAGCAGCACCATATTAAAAAGAATGAGGAAAAAACCATAAAGATTTGTAGATCATCAAATCATGTAAGTGTTAGAGTTACAAAGGACCTTAAAGATGGGTGTCCTGCGGGCAGGGACACCTCCACTAGATCAGGTTGCTCAATGCCCCATCCAGCCTGGCCTTGAACACCTCCAGGAGTGGGTACATGTAAGATACACTTGCTCCCTCCTTTAGTATTCATTCTTAGCAGGAGAAAAACAGTGAGGACTGCAATTCCATTAAAATGTGAAACTAGTGTTTAGAAAAGAATCATTCTGTATGTTTGCATTTTGTATTTTGTGAATATAAATGAACCTCTGGGATATTTTAGTTAATTTCTACATCAATCATCAATTAAGTGTTTGGTTTGAGGAATACATTTTGTATGTGTAAGTAGTCCCTACAGGGATAATGCTATTTATGTTTCTGTGTTCTTTCACTTTTATGAAAAGACTGAACAAAATAGGGCAAAGGGAAAGCAACATTGCAGGCATTACAGGTCTTAGCAGATCTGAAGCATCTAAATCATTGCAAACTCTTGGGAGTGCAACTGACTGAGTTAAAATGAGCCTTACACCACTGATTTTGAAAGGAGATTGTGGGCCAACAGCCAACAACAGCTGCAGAAAAAAATAAATCTCCAAGAGTTTGTAAGATGACCGAGCCTCACCTGGATTAAAAAAAAAATAGTTTGGTATTTCGCTTTGACTTGTGAATTTGACTTTGACTTTGTATGGGCAAAGCTGCTGCTTGCTCACTGCCCCTTCATGCCCCTCCTTTGTCCAGCTTCAGCCCAACGGAGCCATTTGTGCTGTGTCTTGGTTCTCCCACTGCTGGTGCATCGACAACCCAGCCTGCGGATGTGATGCAGATGAGTGAGCTTGGACCATGCTGCCATGGCAGTGGGAAGGAGAGTCAGGAGATAACGGATTAGCAGTTCAAAGGAGAGGATAGTCCCATTAGCCATGGAGAGCGCTTTCCAAGGCAGTCATGGACATTAATAACACTGTCAATTACACCAATTAACAGCCTTCCATGGTAATGTGAATTATAATTAGTAGGAACATTTTGCTAATTAAAACTTGAATTAACCCCAGTATCAGCTAATTAAATTAGAACCGCAATCAGTTTATTTTAGAAAAAAACATGTAAAGCTTTTTTCTCCCATCTCTCCCTGCATCCCCTCCTCCCCCCTGCCTCCCCCAAGTCTGTCACTAATCATCACTCTCCACGGTGCAATTCTAGGCGCTCCATGTACATCTTTGCCTGTGCTGTAGGGTTGCTCTCCTGTGAGTAACCTGCTTGGCTGTACTATCAATCTCCTGGTAGGAATACAGGGCATGGCATCAGGAGATTTTTCTGCTAATGAGGCATGCCTTTCAGACAAAGTAAGGTGAGCTGGCAAAGAATTCTGCTAGCATAGCTATGTTAATAATGCTGTTTTTCCATTGGGTTTGTTGTCGGTTTGGTTGTTGGTGCTGTAAACTGGAGTAGCGGTGGATATTTCCAGCCCGGACCCAGCATCATGATATTGCTGAACTTTGCAGCATTATCTGGGACTGAGACTTTCTTCTGAAGGTTGAGGTGAAGAGCACAGTTTTTTTTTTCTCTTAGTCCTTTTCTGACTTTGTGTATTTTCATCTTGCATTGCCATCCCATAGGAGCAGCATTCAGAGGGCACTATGGGAACGTCACGCACCCTGTGTTCACATTCTGGTCCTGCCACTTGATTATGGATAATTCATTCTCCCTCCTTAAAAGTTCATCTTATTGGAATCAGGACAGTGATAACAAGAACATTTATAAAATCCATGAAGACAGATAGGAGAACAGTGGTGTTTCCAATTTCTCTCTTCTATGTATGCAACCATGGAATAATGGACACTCCTCTTGTTGAATTAGATTTTTTTTACATAAGAAGTTGCAGAGTATTACAAATTTACATGCGCTTATTACACAGAAGCAACAGGTACAAGAAGCAGGATTTTAAGATTTGCGTAGTTAATATTAATTTCAATAAATATAATCAGTCAGATCGCACAGCTGTTGGCTCAATGAATTAACAGGTGTCACTGGGAAAACATTCAAATGGTTCCTTCTTTATTTACTTCATGTTAGTAAAAGAATACAACTGCAGTCCCTAAATGATTACATTCGTAACGTGTTTCAGAAGAATATTTAGAGTGGGGAAGCATAATGTTTTCCAAGGATGGATTCTTCATTTGCTGATCTAAACATAAACTATTTCTCCCATTCTTTAAAAGAAAACACAACTGGTGTTTCATGTGCTTGTGACTTGTTCCACTTAGCTATAGTGCCTGAATAAAGCACACAGTGAGAGAAAGTATGAGGAAAGAGAATGTGTTGTTGCAGGAGCCGTGAACTGAGGAAAAGATTTTAATCTTGGAAGCCATTTAGATACCATAGGGTTGCTTATCATAACATTGAGCCAGTGTCAGACACACGTTTCTCCTAGATGCTCAGGAAAAGCCCATATCACTTTCCTATAGTGCCAAGAAAGCCCAGCAATTAAATCTCAGACATGCTTGGGCAGATCCCTCTGTGTGCAGTCACGAGTCCATAAGCACAAACAGCTGCTTGAGCGTGACGTCTTCTCTGGAAGCCAAGGCCTTGAAGAGTCACAAGGACATGGATTGGTCTAATATTTTAGAGGCAGGAATTACTTGCTATTAAGGGCATGCTGTCCTTGAGGGCCGGAAAACTTTTGTGTCCAAGCATTATTCTTCTGGGAGCTTCACCCAAACTTAGACCATACTAATGTCACTGGCAGTTTGTTCAAGGAGATCCTTTCACGGGGCATATTGAAGTAAAGGTCTCATCTCACATTGGATGTAGGTGAGGAAGAGGGAATTGGCTTGATGATGTAGTGCTTTGGACTGTCTCAGCTCCCACTAACTTTTGGAAGAAATATTTAGAGATCATTGTCAGCATTTGTCATGGAAATTGCTTCAGTTTCATATTGCACAAATACCTCATGTCTTGAAGTAAAAAAGCCTTGAAAGGATTTGTGTGTGTGGTTTGCTTTGCTTTCTGAGTTAGATAAACAGTTCTTGAGTTTTCATAGGAATATTAATCTCTTCCTTGTCTTCCTCTGCCCATTTATGCTAAAAGCAGTGGAATTTAAAACTATGTCACAATGTAGAAGCTGTCTTCAGAGTGGGAACCAGCAGATCTGAGCATGGCTTCCTTGTCAGTCCGAGCATGTACCTCACGCTGTTCGCTCTGATGACAGACACAAGATTTTCAGACAATTATGCTTGTTTCCACCCATTACCCAATCTAACATCCATTAAAGTCAAAGAAAGGACTCCTACTGATTTCACTGGTCACAGCATCCCAACCTTTCTCTTGTAATAGCCTAGTCCCTTAACTGCTTTTAATTCTGGGCTAAGGTTTCTTACAGCATATTAAATCCAAGGATTTATACAACATCAACTTTGTGGAGCATAAAATTTGGGACATGATGAGTGAAAATGTACATTTAAGTAAGGAAATCAGATATATTAATCCATTACAATTATGCCCTTCACCAGCTCTATGAAGTTGGCAGAACTTTCCCTTAAATGATGAAAGGGAATTAAAAGTAAGTCTGACTCAAAACAATGAACTGTTTCAAAGCAAAGCTGAATTCCTCGAGGTTAAGCAGCAGTAAAATTGGCAATAGGTATACAGTTGAGAGGTTTAGATACGCTTGTTGTTTTGGCTGATGTCCAGTTATAAAAACATTGTCCTTGAAGCTGAGCAATTAGTGACGGTAGAAATAATTCCACAAAGAGATGATGGCCTTTAGAGCAATGGGGGGAATGGGGAGGGGTGGAGGAAGGCTGCCTGCTAAACAACCTACAAGACAGAGTGAGTTCCTAAAGTATACAGGTATTTATTTTTCTGCTAGAATAAAGTAGAAAGGAAAGGACTTTTTCCCTTTGATTCACCTCTGAGGAGACATACAGAAGCTGTAAAACTGTTTTACATGATCATGCTGGTAAACTGCCCCAGTGCCTCTGTTTGAGGCAGCCATAAATGCACCTCCGAGAATAAAAGTCCTTTCACAAGTTCTCATGTGCTGAGACCATAGCACAAGTCAGGTCAGTGTTTTAAGTGTCCACAGAGGCAATGAGAGTGACAGTGGGCAGGAGGCCTGTCCCCAGGTGGCAGGGAGGGATGGGGAAGGGTGGGCTGGTGATCAGCAGAGGAACAAAGAAAGTGCAGGGAAGGGATTTCAGGTTGTTCACATTTTTCCACCCAAGGGAACCTGTCAACACAGTGCTGTAACATGGAACCACTTAGTCAGCCATCCCATCCCACCATTCCTGAATGCCAAATTATACCATATTCCCTTAAAGGACAAAGGAGAACCTGCTTCTCTCATATTCATTAGTTTGGCTGTTCAGACCCATCTAGGTTGGCCTCTTCAGAGCAAAGAATTACTGTAATGACAGATGTCTGCAGATATTGGTGCGATGGTAAATTCAGTCACCAGGGTCAGTGATTTCTGTTCTTCTCTTTATGCATCCCTTTTTCATGTGTTCAGAAGTACAAAGTGTGGAACACACCTTGGAAGACTAGATCGTCTGTCCTTCATTAAGACAGAAGCTCATAGAACTGGCTGAAGTTAGGTGGGTTGATTCTGGCCACTGGATGAGTGAGACTATAACACTCCTTGGATCATGCTGTTCAAAAGATGTCAAGACCCACTTCTTCTGTTCAGGCAGTAAAAGGAACAAAGCCAAAGGAAGAAAATACAGAGCTTAGTCTCTCCTATTTTATGTATTTCCATATTTCTAGAACCATAATTTGGTGTGGTCTTGTATGAAACCTTTGTTTCTCTTGATATTGGTATTTTCCCAGCTTGGAGTTCAGATATATTTTATTATATTAGTCTATTATTTTTTCCTTCCTACTCTATGAAAGTGGTTGTCTTATCATTAGAACAGTTATATTTTTACCCATGAAATATATACGACATATCATAGGGAAAGACTTGAGCTGTGTTGTGCTTGCAGGTAAAGCACCACACTATGCACTTGCTGGTCTGCTGGACCTCAAGGTGCTCCACAGGAATGGCCAATGTCTTTCTTACCTATGAACATGTACAACCTGGATAGCAGTATGTCAAGAGACACTTTACTGCTCAACAGAGAAGCCACATGGATATTGAAGATGGAATTAGTATAGGAAGCTGAAACAGTTCAGCAAAGAAAATGTGAATACTACTTATGTTCAGTTTTTAAAGTACATGTACTTAGTTTGTACTAGTTTTCTCTTCTTTGATGTAATCTTCCATCTTTCCTACATCTTAGCCAGATGATTTTCACCAGTCTGATTTTCAATTCCACATCAGGTCACAAAACAGGAGTGCAGGACTGGCTGGAATAGATCAGGCTGAGAGTCCATCTACTCTGGTATCTTTCAACAGTGGCCTAAGTCAGAGTGAGAGTTAGGGCAGGAGCAAATGGTATTTCCTACAGCAGCCTCCCAGGCATCAGTTACTTTCAGCTGAGATTGTTCTTGGTTCAGAGGTTCAGAGGCAGTCTTTTTGCTTGTGGTAAACCCTCCTCTTCCCTGAACCTTGAACAGCTTCCAGCCTACTCTTGAAACCACATCAACTTTCAGAAGCCATGATTTTCAACTTGCAGCTTCTAGTTTTGAGGGAAATTATTGTTTCCCATCCAGATATTCTGGTCAGGTTTCTTACACAGTATGAGTGAGTGCCAGGATATGACCAGTCTCCTCTAAGCCAGTCTATTTGGGAAACCTCCATTCATTATGTAGAGGCTGAATGGATGCGCCTTCCGGAGATAACTAGGCATTACACAAAGCACCAACAGGGAGATACTTGGATCCCTTCTGCCTTGACCAGTAGCCTGTCATGTCTACTTCAAATGCCGTATGCCATGGAGGGAAATGATAGGGAGGATGCCTCAGTCTTTGAAAGGAGTGAACCACCCCCATCCTCATCCCCTACGCCCCCCCACTCTGCTGTCCTTGTCTTTGGGCTTCAGAGACCTAAATACGGGTGGATGAATAGTCTTCTCCTTAATGAGTCTGGAGTCATCATTGTTGACGACAAAAAGGTGTAATCTCTGCAGGGAATTTTCTCTTAATGAATTTTCTCCTAGGAAGAAAAAGCAAGGCCAGACACTTTGGATGGCTGCTGCCATGGCTGACACACACTGATGTAGAGAGTCAGGATTTATTCCCTGGGAGACTACCGTTTTTCATAGCTAAGGAAGAACAAAGGAAATGTGTATAATGCAGCACAATTTATGGAAGCTTCTGGGAGAGGGGGAAGGCTTCATTTACGATGAAAAACCCTCTTCTACCTCAAAACACACAGAAACCCTGGAGAAATATATTGATGTGATCTTCAAAGAAATTGCCACCATTTGTCAGGTGCTTCCAGAAAAGGAAGATGACAAAACTGCAGAAGGGAAGAGAAAGTAGGTCTCCAGTTATTTAGTTTGAACTCTGTCTTAGCTTTTGATGTTTCTGGCAGTAGCTCATCACATCTCAGATCTTCTCAGGTTTGAATTCTTTTGAAAACATGCTTCTCGTGGTCTTAGTCCAAACTACACCAGACCTCCAGGTAAATTTAAGCTATTGGCCTCCAGTGCTGTCAGTTTAATGGCTTACACTGGCACTGACTTAACTTTAAAATATTGCAGTCCTGATACATACAATTTATATGTCTATGTATGTCGAAACAGTCCTTACATTAAATAGAAGGCTGTATTAAAATGTGTGTATTTGAACAATTATGAAGTTGAGCCTGTTTTATGACTTCAACTATTTTCCACATTATCACATACTTCAGACTGCTTATCTACCTGAAATTAGTTATTATCTTTAAGGGTTGTAGTTTTCCTTCATCTTTTTTTTTTTTTTTTAAATTTTTTTCCTGTTGAGTTGTATCTAGAAAGTTTTTACATTGTTTGGGAACATAAAGTATAAAAAATCAAAAAGAATAGCTATAACTGCTACTGTGAACTCAGTGCTTAAAAAGTAGAATAGCTAGCTATAATATCAACATCTGCAAAAGATGTTGTTTTTCCCATTTAGTGAAGTCATTAAGTTATATATCTTTCTAAAGAATTTGATATAGGTCAAAGTGAATCAACACAGGATGCTGAAATGACTTAAGGTCAACATTTTCTGCTGCACAGAAATTTGGACTAATTGAACATATTAGCTCTTTCTGGCATTCAAAATTTATAAATATCTACCTGCTTCTAGTGATTTCTTAGGAGTGAAATTTGGCTTGTTGGATACATATGTGTCAACATCAGGGTGGATTGTTATTCAGTCAGACACATAAAATCTGGCACTGATTGAGTATTGTCTCAATTATTAAGCTCAAACAGAGTTTAAAATAACACTTTTGGCCTGCTTGAGATTCTGTGTAGATCAAATACCAATTACATAAGTCTATAATATTAGGCATTAAATCCTCCATACTGCGAGGTTTAGTATAGTAAACTATTTATCAGTTGAAAAGCATGCCTCAAAAGACCTCTGAGCATACACACAATACTTTTTTATACAAGACATTAAAGCAGGCTTCTATTTAAAAATTAGCAGTGTACAGTGTCTCAACTATTGTGGGATTACATACCATTCTGGAGGGAAAGAAAGCCTTAGGTTACTTTGCTTGTTTTGCTTTCTCTTTTCCTGGCAGCAGGGAGAGGATGAAACAAGCTCTGATTTGTTCAAATGCTATAAAGGTAACCAAACCATCATTAAATTCCCGAGCTATTTGTCAAACTCTACTCAGGAACAAATGCAAACAAGACTGACTGCAAATTAATTCCATTTATGCTTTATCACAGAAAAAAATTACTACCTCACTAAGAGCAAATTAAGAGCCAAATAGTAGCTGTGTTGAGCTCTATTAGAAAATGGCAAGTGTTTTCCCTCTTCTCCCCTGGAAAACTGTTCAATATGGTCATTTTGAAAGAAAAAAAAAGTTTAAAAATAGATATGTACAGTTTTTTTGTGGCTTTTCAACTGAAGAAAACCATTCTTTTTTTTTCACGTTTTTTTCGAAGCCAACTTTCTGTAGGATTGATGTCACCTGTGCCTCTCATGATTCATATTTCTGCAAATGCAGAGGTTTGTACAATTTTCATGTTGATATGGAGCTGCCTCCAGATTGAAGTCCTGGCTCTGACATGCCTTCTGAGTAATGATCACCAACTGTTCTTTACAGCTGTGATTGAAATGCACCAGAACTGGGATGAGCTCAGGCAGCTGCAGCAGGAGTTACAAAGGTGCATCTGAAGTGTGCAGCATACTGGAGAATGAAGCTCACCATCAGAGGCTTAATGTGGAGCCCAGGAAAAACTAATCCTTTGTTGGCAAAAGAACAACAGATGTCTTTGCTTCCAGAAATTGCACAGAGCTGGAAATTCACTGGCGTGTAGGACTGCCTAGTACCCCCGTCACACTTCTCCCTGTCTTGCTGTGCAGTTTCAGAGGTGATAGAGCTCCTCAAGTGTGAAGAAACCTTTGCTCTTTGGGCAGGTTCTCAAGAAAGATTTAAAGTTAATCCCAAAGGCCATTTGTAGTAGGGTCCCTTGTACAAAAAAGACAGGAACAAAGGTGAATGGAGCCCAAAGTTTCAGTCTAGTGCTCCCCTTCTTTCTTTCATGCAAAATGCAAAAAAAATAATAGCTAATTTTGGACAGTAATTTCACCTCTGAAACATAGTTGGGTAATAGATAATTGTAGGAACAGGTCTGGTAGTTAAAATTAATTACCTTGTTGATTGGAGAAGAAGAATTTCTTCAGTGCTCTTGTGTAATTGGTCCCCTCCGTGGCACCCGGTGGTGAAATGATGGAGTATTTTGGCAGAGGAGCCAAATCTGGTTTTCCTCACTGAAGCTGGGGCATGTTTGGCTGACGGAAAACACCCCATCTCTCACAGGCTGCTATTAGTGACTCAGTTAGGGCTCTGGTGAGAGTTGGGGAGGGGGGCTGCTCCGCTTGGAAAGTGTCTCACTGGTAGAGAGGAGACTGCCTGTGCTTCTCAGCCTGTGGATGCTTCCCTGAGTTAGGGCTTTATCCATCAGGTAAGGATGATGGTCCCAGAGGAGACCTCATGCCCTGGCTCTCTTTAGGTTCACGTTTCCCTGGATATATCAAGGGTATATATAACTCCATCTCTTTTAAGACTGTGGTTTTTTTTAATTTGTTGATGTTCAGGAGACCACATTCCTTGTTCCTAATCAGTTATTAAAGCCTACAACCCATATTAACTAAGAAGTGAATTTAGCTTCAAACTCTCCCCAACTACATACCTACGTTTTGGTACATTTTGTTGCAAATGTTTTTAATGGCTTTGGCTGTTGGAAGGTATTTCTGAAATACATCCCAACCGTGCCACACGTGCTCAAATAAAACCTTCAAGCCTGGTCTATAGACCTGAAAATGACTCTGGAAAGCAACTGCTAAATGGAAATTACAGCTCTTGGAACTGCCTCGGAAATGGACTTGCTGAGAAACAAGACAGAACACCAGTGTCTCTGCCGGCACTCCGAGACTCCCTTGGCTTCCAGCCACCCCCAGGTTTTGAGGTAAGTGCTGTGCCAATGCAGAACTGCTTTCCCACAGTTACGATTTTTTAAAATTTTTTTTAATGTGATGCAGCGTCATGATCCATGCACGTGGAGCAGTAACAGACCATAAAGTTAGCAGAGCACATTATTCTGCACATGGACTAGACCTCTGGGTTGCAAAAGTATTTCTCACAACAAGCATTTCAAACGCACAGCGAGAATAGCCTCAGAGAAATCCCCTGTTGTGTTGTTCTCAAAATGCAGTACAATTAGGCCCGATCTTCACCCTCACCTTCAAGTATCTCTGTGGTGATCCCATGCGGATCCAACTGTTGAATCGTGACTGTAATTAACTACCTCATTCTACATTTGTAGACATTTGTAGCAGCCATGGAGGGGAAAAAGTGAATATGTTGCCTAAGTGAAACAGAAATGTGTATTCTGTCAGGCTTTCTAACCATTTTTCCTCAGCTACATTTAATCTTGAAAAAAAATAATCTTCATTATAAATCAATACATACCTCATTAGAACAGACTGAGCAGTTGCACTAATGGCTTGCATTTAATTGACATAACTGGGTAAAGGAAATTAACAGTGTACCAGAGCAATATTGGATTACCCAATGTCATTAATCCCTTTTTTAATAAAGGAGCTTTGGAAAATTACTTTGGGAAAAAAAATTACAATGTTAGGTCTACTCAGTGTTCTTACCAATATAAAATTCCAGGTTTTCACTGAATTTCACGGAATTTTTAGAGTTGGAAGGGACCATGGAGATCATCTAGTCCAATTCCCCCGCCAAAGGAGGATTGCCCAGAGCTAGACCAAGTCACTCAGGACTGCATCCAGGCAGGTCTTGAAAATCTCCAAAGAAGGGAACTCCATGACTTTCCCGGGCAGCTTCTTCCAGGGCTATGTCTCACTCACTGTGAAGCAGTTTTTTCTCATATTTGAGTGGAACCTCCTATGTTCAATCCTATGCCCATTACCCCTCATCCTCTCACTGGCAACTGCTGAAAAGAGTCTAGCTCCCTCCTCCTTCAAACCACCCTTTAGATCCTTATAGGCATTATTAAGGTCTCCCCTCAGCCTTCTCTTCTCCAGACTAAAGAGTCCCAGTGTCTCAGCCTTTGCTCATAAGGGAAATGCTCCAATCCTTTAATCATCTTGGTTGCCCTTCACTGGACTTTCTTCAGTAGTTCCCTGTCCCTCTTGAACTGGGGAGCCCAGAACTGGATGCAGTATTCCAGTTGTGGCCTCACCAGTGCAGAGTAGAGGGGGGGAATGACTTCCCTCGACTTACTGGCCATGCTCTTTCCTATGCAGCCCAGGATTCCGTTGAATTGGGTTCATTGGCCATTATCGTTAAGTTAGACAGGCATGGAACTCCTGGTAGGAGTGATAGATAGAGGGGTTAGGTGGAAAAGCTAATTTCTGACTGTGGGAAGAAGAAGGATTGAGACAGAGACACAAGAAGGCAGCAGCCCAGCAAACTACGTGATTGACTCCGCACTGTGGGCTGTCCCCAGTGCCATCAATGGGACTGCTCACATTACGTCTAGTTAAGCACAAGCTTAGGCTTTATTTTTGCTTCTGTGGGAAATGGAAGTTCAAGTGTTATTGATCTCATAATACACATGTCCAGCTGAGGCTCAGCGTAACTGGTGGCTTACTCATGGGAAGGGTGGAATCCAGTTTCAGGCTGGTCACTAGCAGAGAATCCTGCTGCAAGAGCACTTTTAAATCTTGTAATGCTTAGGATCTGCAAGGTTGCTAGTAGAAGAGCTAGTGTCAAGCAACAAATTTAAAAGTTGTTTTTTATATGACATTTATCAAACAGTAATTAATCCATCATATAGCAAACACTTAAATTATGCAGCTGACAATACAGTGATTAAACATATTAGACACATTTCCTTAAAGAACATCTATTAATTTAAATTTTGATTTAAAAATTATTTTTCTCTAAATCAGCTCAGAAACATTGCTCGTTTTCACATCTTCTCAGTAGCATGGGTCATACAAACCTTGTGAGCAGGATGGTTCTAAATTTTCTGTCTGATTACCTTAACTGAAATGTACCTCACGGAGGCATGGTTTCCCAGCACATGTGATTCTCTGTTAAGGGCCCATTTTAGGCCCCAAGCTCTCTCTTACACCTTGCAGTTGTGGAACTCTTTACTGGTGTATTTGTGTGGACTGGTGTGAAGAAATATCTCATTTTGGCACTCCTCATGTCAATGCAGCTCCCATATGCTCAAAGTCTTAACAAGGTTAAAGTTGATTAGAATATCTCTGGAGGTGTTCAAGGCCAGGCTGGATGGGGCTTTGAGCAGCTGGGTCTAATGGGAGGTGTCCCTGCCTGTAGGAGCGGGGTTGGAACTAGATGTTCCCTTCCAAGGTCCCTTCCAACCTGAACCATTCTATGATTCTATGGCAATAAAATGTAACGATGACAGTAATATTGACAATTGGATTCGATATTCATAAAGGTACTTTCCACCCTAAATAATTCTATGATTACATGATTCTATATACTATAAACTAGAAAAAACTCTGATGCTGTGTTCCCAGCTCAGCCCCGCCTTGCCCTCAAGCACTTTTTGACCTTGCCTACCACCCATGTCAGGAGGATCTGAAATATTCCGTATCACAGAGGAGGTGCTCAGTACAAGCTGTTTGCTGGCCATCCTGCTATGACTGCAGCGAAAACTGCTCAGTTCCCTGCTGGGAATCAGTAACCACAGAGCTACTGCCTACTGAAACCACCTGCCACTGGCATCTCTACCCATCAGGAGTGATGCTTACCCCTAGTGCTGATATGTTGAGGAATAGTTGTGTTGGAGGTGTATTTATAGAGACAGATGGAGAAATATCTACTTAGGAAGACAGCAGAGAGCATCCATGTGAGGAAGCAGTTCCAGTGCATGAAACCTGATTTAATTCTAAAACCAACTTTGTAAAATAAATGAAAGGCAGGGGAGGGGAAAGCTGGCACATGGATTACCTGCCCACCCTCCTCCCCAACACTGCAACACTTTCTCATCAATCACAGAAGGTTTCAGGTTGGAAGAGACCTTAAAGATCATGGATTTCCAACCCTGCTCTGCCATGGGCAGGGACACCTCCCACCAGACCAGGTTGCTCAAAGCCCCATCCAGCCTGTCCTTGATGTGATTTGCAGACGTCTTTGAAGTAGGGAAGGTGTCCTTGATCTCAAAGGACAGACAGTGAATGGAGGCACTGGCTGTACACCCAGGAGGGTTTTACAGGACTACTTGTGAGTACAGGCCACCTGAATTACTTTGAAATATGTGAAGAAATGCAGAGGAAGGTAAAGCAAATTCTGGCAGGTGAAATTACTTTTCCTTCAGATTTAATACTTCAAAAGGGCAACAGGCTTCTTGATTTTAGTTTTTTATTACCTTCAATCCACACCTTACCTGAATTACATCTGTTATTATTATATTGCAACATAAGAATTTTGCTTCATATCTTGCTGGATTAATATTGCTTTTTTAATTATTTGTGTGTTGTGCTCACAGTAAACACTGTTACAGCCTAGTAGGTAGTTGAATTTCTTTATGTGAAGAATACCTACATCTAATTCCATGAATTGTTTAAAAAATGAAATAAATTTAAAACGAGAATATTTAAACCTTTTGCCTTCCTTATTTATCTATTTTTTAAATTGTTAAATTAGAACTGGTGTTTGTAAGGTTTTTAGAGCACCCATGGTTTAAAAAACCTAAGATTTTTGGTATTTCCAGCAAAAAATTGAAACTGAAATAAAATTAGCACTGTTGTAACAGGCAAGTGTCAGTTACAACTACATCCTTCCACAAGCATTCATCTTGACTGAAAAGTGCTTGATGTTATATCTGAGATATAAGACATGAAAAACTGTGATAAATGTGGTTATTATGATACAAGATAAAAAATTCAGAAGCCTAAAATATTACAATACAGTCCTCAGAGATGTAATATTAACACTATCCCATTAGTAAAGCCCTCATTAGGCAAAATCTTTAAGTGCTTAGAATTTTTATCTATCTTCTTACATCCAGGAAGAAAGTTTTCACCGTCTGAGGTATTAAAAGCAGCGTCTCGGCACACACTGTAAAAATCTATATGTTTATGCCAAACTAGACATAGTCTACATCAGGGAGTCTCTTTCTTCAAGCAAATTAACATTTGAAAAACTCACCTCTTTTTCCCCCTTATATATGAAAGATGCATACTCTGTGCATTATAACATATAGACAAAATTTGTACAATTACAATTTGGTAAATATGTCTTCTTATTGAAAATGACTGCTTACTGAAATCAGACTTCTTACTTGGACTGCTGCTTACTTGGAGAGTTCCAAAATAAATACACCCTAACTCATGACAGTCTCATACCATATGATTTATAACAGTATTAAATGGATGAAAAAATTTCCACTGTTTTGATTTGATAACAGTTCTTGATGCTTTCTAATAAAACCAAGATGAAGCCCTGCCCTGTTTGCTAATCATGCTCAGAGCATGGTTTCCCAGTTCACCAACTCACATTTCCTCGGCTAATAAGAAAGGCAATACCGAGTCAAGTATTGATTAAATTAAGTAATTTGCGAACAACACTTTAGTTTAAAGCTGGTCAAAATGTGAAGAACGCTTCAGGAAAATAAGGCAAATACAATGAATTACAATTGCGAAAAAAGTTGAAAACTCTGGAAGTGACTAATCCATGCAAAAGCTGAAACAGACTTTTTGACTTTTGTTATTTCTTAATTTGTATCACCAATTATGTAAATGTAAGAACAACTTTAAGGACAACTTCTCCCTTATTTATCAGGTTAAAAAGTTCTTAAAAGCATTGCTTTGACTTTTTCTCCCATTTGCCATTTCCAAAATATCAATAATCATGATCCTGGTCTTATTTTACTGGAAGGCTGATGAAAAGATATGTTAGGCATATTTATTCTGAGCACTGACATTTGAATAAGAAGGTACATAGGGGTACAAAAATAAATGTTATTTCTTGTTGAATACCCAGTGAATAGGAAATTGACTGCTAATGTATCCAGAAACCAATTAAACAGTTCAACTGAAACCCTTTTTCTCTCTTGCAATTTCTTGAATTTGACTTCCTGGAGTTTGCACTACCATTATTTCTCCCACTCAGAAACTATCCTGAAAGATCCTCTAAAATTCTTACTTCTACTGGCAGAGTCAATGCACAAAACGTTTCACCAGTGCAGCATAGTGGTAAAGACTGTAATTTTGCATCAACACGTAATTTGCGTAGCAAACCCCATTGAACAGGAAAGGTTTGTAGTGGCACAGGGCTCTTCTGAGACCCAGAGAACTTACTGACCTCCCCATACTTACACATGGAATTTGCCAGTTTGCTACCATAGCTAAAACTGGCAGATTTTTGAGGCTAAGCTCAGGGTTACTCTGTCCTAGAGACACAACACAAAGCTAACACTAATGAGGTGGCCTCTTCCCAGAGGAGTTCCAGTTACCCCATCTATCAGTAAGCAACTATTTAGACAGAAAAAGAGAATACTTGCTTAGGAAGACTTTGGGTAGATGGACAACATCAGCTTTGGAAGACATTGCTTAGGAAGACATCAGATTTGACACATAGCAGGCATATAGGTTTAAACAGAAGATATTTAGGACTGTTCATGGTGGAAATGTCACATCCAGAAGAAAAATCAGGGTGAATTAAAAAGTTGCATAGTTTGACCCAGGTTCACAGTCAACTATTTAAGCAATAGCTTTGCCATCACTGAGGAGGGGATGGCACTTAATTCCTTGCATGGTGCTGTTAATGTTTTAGTGGTCATAAATCGTTGCAAGATCTAGGCTAAATTTTCAGCAGACTACGACAAGCAACTTACAAGTTTTTATTTCTGTGTAGTAATGATCAAAATGACCAGAATCATTGACAGGGCCACCAGGGGCTCTCCAAGTCATGGTTATGCTATATTTCTACACCTTCTTGTAAAACTGGCTTGTGTTCCAGAAGGTAAACTGGTGTGTGTGTATATATATATACACACACACACATATATATATATCCACATATATATATATATATATCCACATATATCTATATATATCTATATATATATATATATATACACACATATGCTCCTACTCCTCCAGGAATACTAGATAGACTATGCACTTCTTCTGGGGTCTTTTACTTCTGAGAAACAACAACCAGCTGAGAGATAACTTGTCAGTGATTGACCACCTTCTGTGTGAGACTGGGAAATAGGAGACCTTACGCTTTTACCAGATTTTTGGTATTGACTGAAATTGCTAGACCAGCAAAGAGCACAGACCCTCAGTCTTCAGCAGAGGAGAGAGTTAGGCAGCTCAATACAACCTACAGACTTTTTTGCACAACAGCTGTGTACCAGCCTTAACATACAATCAGGCCCTGAGCAATGCTGGGTGACCAGTAACCATGTGAGAAGGAAAATTAGTGTCACGGGTATCCAAAGAGGGAGGAAAGGGTGTCCAGGATGCAGATTCACTGCGTGTTCTGGCATGGCCAAAGTACAACAAAACCAGCCCTGACTGTCCCATCAATATCCCACTGCAAATTCAAAGCTTATTTTGCTGTATTGACTAAAGAATACCCCTCTCACTATACTGTGTGCAACGGATTTGTACACAGTAAACATTTCTGAGGTAATTCCCATTGAACAGCAACAAAGCTCTGTACAAATATTTTTTTTTCTTCTGAAGCTGAAATTGTAGCTGCTTCATTTTTATTTTTTTTTTTTCAAAACAGGCACACAGAGAAATATGCTGGAAATTCAATGCTGTGTCAGATGACTTTAAAGGTTTTCCAGCTCTTTCCATTTCCATGCAATAATCCATTAAATAATTTCTCTCAAGATAAGATCAAATGTGGTTAGAAGCTAAAATTCTGTGTTTAAATTAACCCTGACCTCCTTCTCTTTTTGTCTTCAAAAAGTCTGCCAAATTCTTCTGACTGTCATATATTTAAAGGTCCATTTGTCATTGGTATAAAGTGACATAACAATGAAATTGTGCTGCTTTTTCGTCTCTCTTAAAGGAGATAACAGAATATTCTGGTGCCAACAAGAATGTGCATGCAACATAATGGGAAGGGAGTAGGGAGGCAAAGATTGTTGTCTTTATAAAACAACTAAGAAAATTCTCTTTTCAACAGATTGAAGGGCCTTATGTCAACCGAAGGTTCCAAGGCTTTGGAGCATATTTTTCCTAACTTTTTTTTTTTTAAGATTAGTCCATTTTCCTTTCCATAAGCTTAAAAAAAATAGTTTTTTAAAGGACTTTTTTCACAAACTCTGGTAAGCAGGAATTATCTCAGGTTTTGCTAAAAGATTCCTAGAAATCTCCAACATGATTGTTGTTTACTTGAAAAAAGTGGCAGTTTAAATATTCAGCAAACTCTTCTTTTCACCCAAATGTTCTTTGCACGCTGGAAGTAAATAGGAGCAACACCAGCAGATACAAAATAAACTGTTAAAAAGTATGAATAAACCCCTTTATTCTGCATTGCTCAGCTTTTGCCCTTACTCTTTCAACAGATTACCACTTAAGTGAAGAAAGAACACAAACCCAGTCCCTCCTCAACCCTTTCTCACAAATATATAAGAAAAAGGACTGAAGGTACAATTTGCTGTATCTCTCTCATATTTGACAGTCCCAATAGTAGGTAAATCTCCTGGGTAAAAGAGACTAAAAGAGACACATCTCAAGGGAATTATAGAGTTTTTATCTAGCAGATAGCTAAAACAATGCAAGAAGAAGGACACTAAAAATTAACATCTTGAGTTATAGGAGAAAACTTGTATGTTATCAGGCTTTCTAGTGAAAAGCTAAATATGTCCATGGCAGCTGAAGTGACAAAGGCTTCTACATAAAGTAGAAATGTTTTGTTTGATTTAAATAGGTTGTTCAGACCTTTCAGCTGAAAAAAAGAAAAATGTGTTTGGTCTAAAAATCAGATGGTTTTAGATCCTGGGTACATAAAATTTGAGGCCAAAAGTACTAATTTTCCATGACACATTTCTGA
Organism: Scolopax mira; assembly: GCA_004320125.1. NCBI lineage: Eukaryota > Metazoa > Chordata > Aves > Charadriiformes > Scolopacidae > Scolopax > Scolopax mira. The sequence continues at coordinate 17,921 of BJBW01012045.1, forward strand.
CTTGCAGGGCAGCTCTTTGACAGTCTGGAGACTTATCAATAAACTAAATTAAATTCAGGGGTAACTGAAAGAAAATAACTGACCCTCATTTCTGCTACTACAGATAATCTAGTGCCTGCTGTGAAAATAATGCCATCTCATAGGAGAAATAGTTGAGCTAGGTATAATTCTGCTAAATCTTATGTAACATTCAGAAAAAGCCATATTCTTGAAGCAGCCTCTTTACCTACCTTTATAATCCATGTGCCAAACAAGAGACTCATGAAACAACCAGAAATATACATGAGAGTGCAGCATAGTTAAGAGGGAAAACTCTTATGTGTCAGAACTGGTCAAGAATGGCATTGATGCTGCAATTAGTTATTAAAAGGAACCTGTACTATCCATCATATTAAAAGGGAATAGGGTAAGTTTCTTCTTTTTCATTCTGCCTTATATCTATTTTAAACTTAGGAAGCCACTTCAAAGACCCACAGACTTCCAAAGGGAAATAACCCAACCTCGTCTCTCTGCATGGAAAATATGAAAATATTGAGGGGAGAAACCTCAAAAATTTATTCCCATCTTCAGACAGATTCTGTCTGTAACTTACCCTGGCTACAGAAATATGTCCCTCCTGGGACTGCAATGAGAAAATCCCACACTCAGTCTCCCCTCTCCCTCCCCATCCATTTCTGTCTTCTGTCTCTGGCAGGAGAAGGCCTGAGCCTTCATCTTGGTCAGGAAGATAAAGTGATTTAATTAAACCAAGGTAGACTCAACATTCCCCTCATACTCTGCCCTAGCTCAACTGCAAGACAGCTCCTACACAAACTGGGGCTTACCTTGATTGCTAAAGTGCATACTAGAAAGGGTTTGAGACAGAAAACACTTTTCCCCCCCCTTTTTTTTTGTTTTCTTTTTTCTTTTTCTTTTTCTTTTTCTTTTTCTTTATCTTTTTCTTTTTCTTTTTCTTTTTCTTTTTCTTCTTTTTTCTTTTTCTTTTTCTTTTTCTTCTTCTTTTTCTTTTTCTTTTTCTTTTTCTTTTTTTTCTTTTTCTTTTTTTTTCTTTTTCTTTTTCTTTTTTTTCTTTTTCTTCTTTCTTTTTCTTCTTCTTTTTCTTCTTCTTTTTCTTCTTCTTCTTTTTCTTCTTCTTTTCCTTCTTTGTTCTTTTTCAGGGGACAGCACTTCGTCAACACAGGAATATATTCTTCACCACTTCCATTTTTCTTACCATCAAAGGTGCACCAAATATACCTGTAAAAAAGTTGCACTTATTTCTTACTGGGAATTTTATTTTATTATTTGAAGTCATATTTACCTTACTTGATGAAGAAGCAAAAAAGAGAAAAGAGGAAAGAAAGAAGGATCAGCTTTCTGATCAGCTCTGTATAAAAGATCTTGAGTAGCTGTAAGCCTTTGTGTAGCACGAATTGCAATAAAGATTCCTTGTCAAAACAGAGAAGGACAGTGGCCTTCAGAGGGCTCGAAGCTGCTGCAAGGGCAGGCATGATGAACACTCTGACAAGGGGGATGGGAAGATTGAGAAGCAAAATTGTGGATGGTGCAGAAGCAAACTGGACACTGGAGACCTTTCAGGGAGGCTGAAGGCTTCAGACCTTTACCTCGTCCCAAATGAAAAAATGCATCTGACGACTCTTTCCAACGCACAGCTGAGTTTGTCATCAAGTGCTAAGGTCTTCCATGGAAATACCACACAAATGTCCAGGTCACTGTCTCACCGACTTTGACCCAGGAGCAAGGAGTAAAGCACAGGTCCCAGCTCTGAAAAGGCATTAGTACATGCTATTTCTTTTACAACATGGCCATCTATTTCTGTCAGCACAGCTCTTTGTTTTCTTTATGTTCTTGATGATACCTGGGAAGCCCAAAAGTCCTTTTGCAGTAGAATTTGAAACCTCTGGGATTCGTTGCTGTCATCCCTCTTGTATGGCAAAGCAGAAAGCCCATGAAATGAGGTAGAAGTGAAGTATTAATCAAGAGAAGGGAGGACTGAGTGAAAACAGAGAAACCATAATTTATGAAGTTAATTTATCCCACAATATTTTCCATATGCTTATGCTCAAGGAGAGATTTACAGCATTGTGTGCAGTCTTACCATTACTTATGTACCAACCCTGAAAACAAGTAATGTAGTTTCACTGAAATGGCTGCTGTCTTTTGCTGGCCTCGTTCTATTCTTTCCTGGCCACTTTTAAGCCTCTGTGTTCCTCTCCCACACCTTGGCCACCCCTCCAGCTGCCAGGTGATGGGGGCAGCAGAAAAAGGACCTCACAGAACCCCACATCCCAGGAATGGGCCTGGTGGACTGCACCCCTGGTCCAGGGTGCTGCCTATTGGTACAAAAACAAGGGAGATTTAGCTGGGACAATGAACCAAGAAGCAAAAATGTCTCTTCTCCCTCTCTCAGCACATTGACTACTGCCTCTCTCAGCTGAACACAGATCAAACTTTCCTCCATCTCACAAAAAAACTGTAGCAAACCTGCCTGGCATGTTGGGCTTTGACGATGAAAATATTCTCTTGATTATTGGGGGAGAGAAACTTGTACATCAGCATGCAAGATCCCTCTGAGATCTTCTGGGCAGCGGGGAGCTGTGACAGTGCTAATGCCCACTGGAACGCTTGGGGTGTGTTAATTTTTTGATGGTGTTGTTGAAATTTGGGGCTAGAAATACTGCTCTGGGTGGAAATGGAACATTCTGATGAAAAATAGATGGCAGGGGGAGGGGGGGATATCAGGATAACTCCTCACACACAAAGTTGGCCTCTGGCAAAGCGCAGGGCTAGCCCTCAGCTTGGAAGGGAAGTGGTGGGACAGGTTCAGCAATTTTAAGGATGAAGAGAAGGGGTGGGAGGAAGGGTGATGAACCAGAAATAGAAAGGTGGATGGTTGGCAGTAGCTGAGCAGGATCCTCATGGTAGGCACTTGTGCGGTTGAAATGAGTGGATTACATTGTACATGGTTTCTACTCGTTAAGTAGCAATACAGGCAATATAGGTGGATCCACCAAAAGAAGAAAGGAGCACAGGAGCAGTGCTTGCATTGTGGCAGCTTGCAGAGGTGGCATTTTTCAGCAGTACAGCAACCTGGCTGTATATTTAATCCCAGCTCTGAAAGAAGCTGTCCTGCCACAGCACTCCTGCTGATCCAATGCCTTTATCCCACAACATCCTTCACTTTAGATCACTGCTACATTGCTTTTCTCCTGCAAGGGTTCAAGCAGGTTTCATTGGTCTCAGACTGAAGCACTGTAGCAGCTTTCAGGATCCTGGCACCTCCCTTTTAAAACTAAGATGACAAGGTATAGATGCACTGAGCTTTCTCCAGTTACCAGGAGACTAGGACAATGACTAGGACATGGGCCCTGCCCCTCTTCTTGGGATGGGCAAGAAGACAGAATGCGTACAAGAGTTCATTTAGACCTTTCTGATCCTCGTAGCATTTTTTAAAAAAAGACTACAGAGAAATGGAGAGGCACCTGAAGCAGACACCAGTTTCAAGACCACTGCTCCATTGTCCTGCTGCTGCCTCCAGATGAGCAGCAGGATTGCGGGTATAGGATAATTTGCCACAGGCAAGCCCCTGAGGACTTGATTTTAGTTCCAGAACAGAAGCTAACAAGACCATAGTTTTCCACAAGCCTGGATATTTCTGTAGTGCATGTGAGAGAATGCTTATTTCTTCAGTTTTGCTAAACTCGTGGGCACAGTGACGCCCAGTGGCAGTGGCTTCCATAGCCTGGTTGTACGTGCTGTGCTACAGACGCTGTTTCCTCTCCTTCCTGTGCTGCTCTGCCTCACTACATTTCCAGACCATCAAGCAGCCAGCAGCAAAAGGAGACCCCTCAAGTCCCAAAATATATGCTTCCCTGTTTACCCACAAGCTGCAATGGCTTAGGAGGCAATGGATTTCTTGGCTGCACAGAGGCTCCATATCAAAATTGTTGTTATTGCAGTGTGATGGGTCCTCCAGATCACAAAATGCATTTTTCTCTCCCAGTGTCCCTGGGAAATAAGGACGTGCTGTCATCCCTGTTCTGGAAATGGAGACTGAATCACAGGCAGTCTGTGCAACTTCCTTACCAAAAGGGCCAACAACCAAAGAGCCACCTGAGTCACATGCCTAGTGCTTTCTCCTTTAAACTGTATTTCCTCCCTGTTTTCCGTGCCGAGGTGAAGGCAGTGGTGTGGGGCCAGGTTTGTGTGCTGGATGGACACTGACCTGCTGTGACAGGCAGGGCAAGGCAACTCCTCTCTCAGTGTCACCACCACTTGTGGATGGGGCAGTGGTGGGACAGCAGGCTGGCTGGCTGGCTGGCTGCTTGGGAAACGCACAGCTCATCCCCTCACCTGTCGAACAATCCCTTTTCTGCTCACGTGCCTGCCTGCCTGCCTGCTCAAGGATGCGCAGAAAACAGTTACTTTTTTTTGGGTGCTGTGTCTTTCTGTGTCTCCTCCCTTTTTCCTGGGCTAGGGTCTCTGCAGCCTCTGCAGATAGCTTGGTGCATTAAGCATTTTTATCCCACCTATCAGACTTTTCCCCTCACTCTCATCCTCTCAGCGTAACTTGCTGCCATTCCTGGCTTGCATCCCGAGTCTCTTGTCCTGCTGATGTGCAGCAGGGAGCGTGAAGTGGGGAGCACTGGGAATGCTGGGCTGGTGAGAGAGGAGCTGTGTGGGGATGCCTCTTCAAAATAAACCCCCACCAAAGCAAAGCCATGTGTGGTGCCAGGGAGGTGACACCTGGATGCCTGCCCAGCCCCCGCTCTGCAGGCAGAAACGCTGGAGGAGATGGATGTCTCCGGGCAAAGAGCCTCCAGCTCGTGCCTGTAGGACCAAAGCAGAGCGGGCAGGTCCTGGAACTGCTGAATCAAGCCTGGTGGATTGGTTGCCATGGAAACATGCTGGGGAAGAGGGATGTCAGCCACGGGAACCGAGAGCATCCATACTCACCCGACTGCGGGGATGGGAATTTTCTCCTCATGGGGGTGTGCGTAGTGGTGCAGACAGACAGTGCTCACTGCTTCTCCTCTGGTCTGTATCACACACCGTGTTATGAGGTGGAGCTCCCAACCCTCTTCATTTATTTGGGTTTTCCTCCCTCCTGATTTCAGCCTGCTCCCTGGAGACTGTGAGGAGCAAACTGGAAGGATGTTCCAGCGCTGCTTCCAGGCAGAAAGGGATGCAATGGGCAAGGAGCTTTTCTTGGAAAATCTAACAGTACTCCTGCCCCAGTAGGAACCTGTGTGTGGGTACCTACACTGAGCTGTTAGGCACACTCCCTGCAGAGCAGCAGATGAAAATGCAGCAGGAATTGTCAGGATCATCACACGGTGTGTGCATGCCTGTGTGCAGAAATAGCACCGGTGAGGCACACTTGGGGCCACGCTTTGAAGTGCTGCATTGCAAGTATCTGCCCAGTATATAAGCTCTAAACTGCCTGGTTTATGTAAGCTTTCACATTTTGTAAGGATTTAGGTCCTGCCTGTCCTTAACCTTCTGAGGGGTGCAGTGTGTGCTCTGCATCAGCCTCCTGGGTACCACCTGCCTTTGCAGCACCCCAGCAAGGCTAAGGTGCTTTTAGCTTCTGATGTTAGAGATGAGGAAATCCAAACTCCTGAACTTAAGGACAAAATCCAATACATGTTCAAAGAAATCTGCATGGTAGCTGCTCCCTCCCGATGGTCAAGAAAGAGAGAGAAAAGGCCTGTGCTTTCCAGCCTGTTGCTGGGGAGAGAGAAGTGGTGTGGATGATGGGGAGGAGAAGAAACTAATACTTCCAGGAGAGGTTTCCCACACACCCCATTTGTCCTTCAAGAATAAACAGTGTGGGCTGAGAGGGGCAGACACCACCAGTGTAGATGCAATACATCAGCTCACTGTGGGCTCTACCCCAGCCTTGGACCATCTCTGTTTCTCCTTCTTGTGTCTTTCAGCACCCCAGAAAGACGCACTGAGCAAGAGGCTGTACTTCTCTGTGGAGTTCAAAAAACATCTAATGGGCTTTCTCATCCCCACAAACTCACTTCTCCTGCTTGTCTCCCTCTATGGCTGCAATGATGAAGTTTTGTGGAGGGAGCTCTGGAGCGGTCCCTGTCCTTGTGAGATGCATTGGGAGCACCTCGCTACAGCAGAGATGACGTTCAATGTCCAATGCTGAATTCTCTAGGGCCTGATGTATGAGGAGGCCCACAAGGAGCCGGGCTGCTCTGTCTGAAGCAGGAAATGGTCCTCTCCCAGCAGCCTGCACTGCCCAGCAGAGGTTTTGGTTCTCTCAGCATCCAGCTGAGCTGTTACCCACTGCAGTTGGTGATGCAGTGAAGAGTGTCCTTCCCAATGAGCCTGATGCCAGTATGTCAGTTGGACATGAAACTTCAACTAATGGACTGTAATAAGTTCTTCCAGGCCATGCAATAAGTTCTTCCATTGCCCCAGATCCATGCAGATCAGGGGCAATAAATTATTTTAATCTGTAGATTAGCACTGGGACAGAGCTGTTTTACCAGTGCAACTTCTGGTATTACCCCAGAAAAAAACACAATCCATGACATTTTTATCATAATGAAATGATAAAATAATTTGGACAAGATTTGAAGAAAAACTAGGCCCATTGTTAAGAAGCCCCATTATCAATGAGGCTGTATGTGGTATTCAACCATACATTTAAATTTACATGTAAAGCCACCACGTCCATAAAACAAAAAGAAACTAAATTAAAATAATCATGTGAGTGGAGATGTAGTACTTCTCAAAGCAACACTGAATACATCTTTCTAAAGTACAAAGCCTGAAAGAGGTTTCACAATGAACTACTGTATTAAGAATGATGCTGATTAACAATAATTAGTATCTATAGCCAATTTACAGAAAATGATTATTTAATCCTCATAATAACTGTCATTAGATAAGTGATTAACATGACTTTGTTACACTCCACCTATTTAACATTCTTTTTTGCAGTAAGTAAGTCCCTGAGGGAAACAGCAAGGCTGTTTCTCCACCTGATTGCACACTGCAAAACCTATAAAACCACCTTTCTCAGCCAAAGAACTTGAGATACAGTAATTTTGCTGAAACTGAATAACTCCAGCCAACAGTCTTCCTGACTAGTAGAAGTCAGTGTGGTAGACTGCTTCAGCTCCTCTGGGACTGGAATTGGCTCTCTCTAGGGGCCATGAGCAGACACCTTCAGTCGTCTGTCCATGTCACCTCCCCATCCTCTTTCAAAATATTTGGGAAAGTCACTCTTTTACTTTGTCCTGTTAATGTGGGGAGTGTGGAAGGCAAAATGGTTGCACGTTTCTTTTGGTCTGGAGCAGGACCACTGCACATCAGGATTAGCTGCGAGACAACTGTAATTAACTATACTCTAGCTTTAAATAACCGCACTTTTTTTTACTGCACTTTATGATTTATTTATTTTTTTTTTTAGCATTTCAGAATGTCTCCTGACATGCCACCACGATGGAGAAGGTAGAGATTTTAAATAAGAGCAATTACAGGAGACAGTGAGTAAGACTACCTTTCTGAAGGTATTCAAAGGTATTCCCAGCAGATTCCTGGAGCTTGTGGGAGGACACCAGAGCTGGGGCACGTGGTGTGTGCTCTGTCGAAGCCTCTGACACTCTGTGACTGCTTCTGCTGAACCACGATGAACTCTGTTCTTATTTTCTCCTTTGCTCCTTCAGAACTGCTTTGAAAATCAGTTTTCAAAATACTGTGCCACACACAACATCCACATCCACACACTCCTACTATTTTCTTTTTGTCTTTCAAACACAGGAAGCACATAAATGAAAGCTGTGATATAGGAACAGATATGTACATAGGCGTATTTATATGTCTTGTTTACACAAATGTACGCATATATACTTGTTTATTTCTGTTTATTTATATAACAACTGATATTTCATAATCTATAATTCATTCACGGGAGTTTCCTATCATAGCTCTGTTTGTCTGTTTTGACATTGGTTTGTCCTATCTGCATATCAAGCAATCTTTGGCTGTTTCCCGTGCATTTCAGAGCTGACTTGAATGCATGACATATCTCTTGGGTTTTCGTGCTGCAACAAAGTGGTGGGTTAGTCTTTGGAAAGGTTAGAAGGGAGGGATGGGTGGCCAGCCAAGTATTTTATGGCTCTGTGACAGTAACCACATTATCAAACCTGCTGAATGCAGCCATAGGTGCTTAGAAAAAGAGCAGCCCTTTGTTTAATTTCCAAATACAATGGATTCCCCATCTGAAGATCCGATTGGGTTATTTTCCAGCTGAACACAAAGGAAGACATCATATTGTAATCTGAATGTTTGGGCACAGTTCTGCAGCTTCATCAGGAGAGAGGGCACCAGGACTCTCTTTGAAGCTAGCAAGTTGTTGCTTGCAGGGCAGCTGGGCAGGTGAGCTGAGCAGTGACCTGTCATCCAGGCTGAGCCCTCACCTCCTCTTTGCAGGCATGAAGGGACTGCAGGGAAATACAGTGGGAGGGTGATGGAGAGCTGCTTTCTCCTGCTCTGCTGCCAGTCCCCTCACAGCCTGCACCCACCACCTCTGACTCTGAAAGGAGCCATGGCATAGCACTGGCAAGAAAATTGCAGCAGGATCTCAACAACATGCCTTTTCACTCAGTTGGTCACACTCTCACCAAAAGTGCCTTCTGTCATGCCACTAAAATAGGCTGTGGACAGAAGAGGGGCAGGGGCAGAATGAGGAGAGGGCACAGTGCAGCATTTACCCAATGAAGACATGGGTCAACAGCCCCCAGATAGTGAATACTTGGAGGGGTGGATATCGCACGAAGTAAAGAAGGGCAAAAATGCTAGGTCTGTGGGTTTTATTTCAAGAGCTAGATGCCTGGTTGCCTTACCTGCCCTTGACTCTCCTGGGGGTACCAGGGAAAGAAATGGAGGTCAGTGGGGTGGCTGCCCTTTGCCCCTTACTGATTTAATAGGAAGCAGGCCCATAGTTTCCAGAAATTCAGACCCATGGAGCTCAAGTTGAAGTGTGTTGGAAAGAATTTTCTGCTGGTTGTGGGACTGAGGGAAGACACTCCAAGTCCCTGATGTGGTGGGAGAGGGGAAACAAAGGCTTGAGCATCACTCCAGGAGCATAAGTCTGGAAGCTGATGCCAGATCTCTGCAAATTACCCCACGTCCCTTATTCAGGGGCAAGAGAGAGACCCTCAGTGGACTTGAAACAGAAAGGACTTTTGTAATTTGAGACTAAATGTCTGGAGGATGTGAGAATACAGCTCACAACCCAAGTGTCTAAGGGAAGGGGTCAGAAGAATAGATGTTTTTGAAGTGGTCCCCACACACACACAGAGATTCCTGATTTCTCAGGTGCTCCATCAATACCCTGCCTGGTGTCCTTCCATAAGCCACATCACATCTCTGTGCCTTGCTTTCCCTAGGTATGAAATGTATTAAACATCCAAAACCAGACACCCCACACCCTTGGCCATGTAGACAATTACAGCTGTCACAGCTTCTTTCTTCCCATTTGATAGTGATTGTGCATTGCTGAAATTGGAGTCCTTACCCAGCAACACATAGTAAGAACACATGAGAGGTCATGTTTCCAGCCATTGCAGGGCTTCAGGAAAAAAAACACCCAGTTTAGCACCTGAGAAGGAATGTAAAGCACAAGCACACACCTCTTCCTACATAATTTTCTGTGGACTCACAGCTTTAAAACCTCCCCGAGTTTGCAGTCACCTGTCAGCAGACAGAAGGCTGTGTGCAGTGAATGACAGCAGAGACCAAAGATCAGCGGCTTCAGTGAGGCCAAGGGAATGATTTTCTTTCTGCAAGACAGAGAAGTGTGTCAGATGCTTGCTTCACTTAATGATGTTTTCTTTGGCCATGGTCTAGAGACTAAACATGCAGCCCATCCCAAAGGAGGGCTTGACTGACTGCACAAGCTGCTGCGCTCAGGAGAAATATATTTAAATTCAGATGGAGAGGTGCAACACAAAAGCACAGCAGTTGTTATGCTTTGGGGGGGCTGTCATGGTTTAACCCCAGACAGCAACTAGGATCACACAACCTCTTCATCACTCCCTCTTCCCCCTGCCAGAGGGCAGAGAGAAGAGGAAGAAAAGGAAGGGAAAGGGAAAAAACCACCTCATGAGTTGAGATTAAGACAGTTAACAAGAACAACAATAATAATCATAGAATCATAGAATTCCCCACAGGAAGGAGGAAGGGACATTTAAGATCATCTAATCCAACCACCAACTTAACTCCCATTAAAAAAAAAAAAACACCACAAAAGAAAACCATACTTTGAACCCCCCACATTACAAAACCATGTATCTAAGCACTATGTCAACCTGTCTTTTGAAAACCTCCTGGGATGGTGCTTCAACCACTTCCCTGGGCAGCCCATTCCAATGCTTAATAACCCTTTCAGTGTAAAAATTTTTCCTAATATCCAGCCTCAACCTCCCCTGGCACAACATGAAGCCATTTCCTTTTGTTCAATCACCTGTGACCTGGGAGAAGAGACTGACCCCCCCCTCTCTACAGCCTCTTTTCAGGGAGTTGTAGAGAACGAGAAGGTCTCCCCTCTGCCTTCTCTTCTCCAGAATGAACAACCCCAGTTCCCTCAGCCTCTCCTCATAAGACTTACTCTCCAGACCCCTCACTGGCTTTGTTGCTCTTCTCTGGACCCGCTCCAGCACCTCAATGTCTTTTTTGTGGTAAGTGGCCTAAAACTGGACATTGCACTCAAGGTGGGGCCTCACCAGTGCCTGGTACATGGCATGATCACCACTCGAGTCCTACTCACCACACTGTTCCTGATACAGGTCAAGATGCTGTTGGCCTTCTTGGCCACTTGAGCCTTCTGGGAAACAGAGTTGGTGAAAGCATTCCTGACTTGAATGCTCATGTCTAACTTGCTCTTAAAGGCCTCCAGTATGGGAGCACCCTCCTTTTCTGCATTTAAACCTGCATGTGCCTCATGACAGAAAAGGTGTGGACACAGGGACAGAGTAAAGGCAAAAACTTGGAGTGAAAATTGTGGCCTTTTCCATCCATTTTAGGAGGCTGCATTCTAAGATGGAGCCAAAGATTTACAAGCAAAGGCAAATTCATTGTGTGTCTTTCCACTGACATTACTGGACCCTCAAGAAAATATATTCAGAAAATATATTCAGTTACCATAGAACCAAAACATTTTAGATTGAAATTAATTTTCACAGTGCTGAATATGACAATGACATCAGACTTTAATGCAATTTGGAGAAATAATGTTGTCTGTGATGGGTTGAGGAATGAAAAAGCTGGTCCTGTGCCACATTGCACAGGAATTCCCATACTCTTCTGGCTCTGTTGCAGCTTCACCAATTACAGAAAACTGTTATGTTGAGCATACCTAAAGACCACAGTATCAACCCAGCTCTGCATTGAGCAGGACAGAAATATATTCAAAGACACTCCAGGTCCATCCTGAATTTTGTACAAAGGAAAATGATAACTGTGCTGGTAACTTCAGTAATACAAAGAAAGTTGTATGTGTGATTAGCCATTCATATGCAAGACCTTTAGCAAAATCCTGTGGTGTGCTCAGATTATAATTCCCAAGTACAATTTTAACAAAATTTCTCTACCTCTGCCATTGGTACCCTATGTTAAAATGCATATCAGCTGTTCCAGCTGTTCCAACATTGTTCCTGTGTTCCTAATCACAGAATCACAGAATCATCTAGGTTGGAAGGGACCTTTTAAGATTATCTAGTCCAACCAATGAGAAAAAAAACCCCAAAAGCCAAAACACAAACAAACAAACCAACCCAAGCACAAACTAACAAAAAAAAAACCAAACCACAAACCCCACACCACAACCAAAACAACACCAACCCAACACTAATCCATATCCCCAGGCACCATATCAACTCATCCCTCGAATACCTCAGGGATGGTGCCTCAACCACCTCCCTGGGCAGCCCATTCCAATGCCTGACAACCTTTTCAGTAAAGAAATATTTCCTAATATCTAACCTGACCCTCCCCTGGTGCAACTTGAATGTTGTCCCCTTGAATGATATCAGAATGTAAAATCTGATCTCAAAAAACTCAAAGTGAAACTCAAAATTGTTGTGATCATCAATTTTGACTGTGATCATTTATGTGTTCAGCAAAGCACGTATGCACAGGCTTGGCTTTAGAAGTGAGTATGTTCTTAAGAGTTTTATTGAATAAAACTGGACTTTGGCTGTGCAATTTGCTATAATTTCTGAATTTTTGTGTCTCTGCCCCAGAAATAAGTGACAGTAACTCTTAAGAAGCACTTTACATTCAGAGAGGATTTTATTAGTAATTCTTAAAAACAATGCAGGCTTTATTTTCCTTACCTCTTCTTCTTAAGTAGCAGTATGATGCAAATTCTTCCTAAAGAAATTTAAAGGAGTTAAATCCAAAAATTTTAAAATATATATCCCACTAAAACAGTACATATTTGTCAGCTGACTTTGTTTCCAGGCAGGGTTTTTGGGCACTGCTGAAGCGACTGTGCACACTGTTCTGTGAATAGACTTGTTGAAGTCACTGGGTGGCATCCTACAGTGAAAAGAGATGCTCAGAAGACTATAGGATTAGTGAATTATTGAGCTCCTGAAGCAGTTGTTAATGGAAGAAACCTAAAACAAAGTGGGGAAAATTGTCCTTGTGATGCACTCTCTGAATGTGGAAAGAAATCAACAATAACACTGTATTAATGAGAAAAAATATTTAGTATGTCAAGCACTTAATTAAAGAACCCTACAGAAACTTTAAGGAAGAGAGAAGGAAGACCCCAAACAATGAAAATAGGGCAGTGGTTATCATGTAAGGGTTTATGCCTAAATTCAGAGAACAAAAAGGAAGGCAGCTGAGGCTTTTATAAGATGCCCACTATTGTACTGTTTCAGAACATTATTTTAGATTGAAAAAATCCAATAGACAATAGATCTGAAGTGGTAATTTTGCATCTTACTCTACAGCTTCATAAGATCTAAATACAGATCTTACCTACATTTCATGAGAAAGGACTGTGTGTGGTAAAGCAATCTGAGAATGCCTAATCTGCACAATTAACTGTATTTAGCTCTGAGGGACGGAGGCAGATGCCATCAATTCAAGTGATGGGGAGGGCACATCTTCTGCCTTGAAGAGGGATCTGAAAGCATCTGTGCCACCCTGCCAGAGGAAAAGCAAGGCAGTTTGTCCTATTTCAGTTTTATCCTGAGTCAGGGAAGAGCAGGGTAGCTTGGTACCAGCACCTGAACCACGGGATGGTTTTTATTTGCTGTGTGTTGGGAAGCTGTGAGGGGGTTTGGTTCTGTCCTTAAGCTCTGTACCGGTGCAGATTGCTTATTACGTGGCGTATATTTAGGTATTCATTTGTGCATTTTTGGAGGAAAAAAAGAGGAAAGGGGATCAGAATTGGACCTGCTTCAAAAATTTCCTGTCTCCTCCATGCAAAGTGGAAATAATTGGTTCTCTGTTCTGCAACAGATATGGACACAGTGTGACATGCAATGCCTCAGGCCACACACTACATGGTGAGAACGAAAATAAATGTCAAACAATTCCAACTTTCTAAACGAGCATGTTCCAGGGAGTCTCATGGTATGAAATGTATCAATATTGTTTGTTTAGTCAATAGCAAATGCGTGCTTTAAAAGTAGAATGTGATAATGAAAACAAAATATCAGCAAGGAAAGCACTGGGAAAATGTAAATTCTGAAAATTGTCTATAAAAATGAATTAGATAACAATCTATTCTCTGATAAACCTGGGAATTAAGAGTGTGATCTCCCCTTGCATCTAATACACCTGCAAGACAAACATGTCTTTGGCCTTCAGATGGCTAAGGAAGCCTTCTTAACTTAAAATTAAAACGTTACCTGCTTTAAGCTCTTGCCAGCTTTGTTAGGTGTTTTCCAGCGATGCTCACTGGGCTCTGTGAGGACCTGCGGGGATCAGATGGACCTCTGAGGATCCCTTAAGTGGCACCTGCTGTAGGGGTGAATTTTCCAGTTTCTTCTGTATTTCTGTTTTTCACAGATACTACCTCTGTACAGAGAGGCTGCAATGAGAAAACAAACACATTCCAGCAGCAGCATGGATTTGTCCTGAACATGGCATCTAGAACTTCACAAGGATCTGATCCCATGCTGGGACTAACATAACCTCCTCTGGTTGAGTTGGCTGCAGAGGGAAGAGCTCCATGCCCAGCTTTTCACTACAGAAGAAACCCTACCTTCTCACTAACTTTGCCCCTGGCGGGGGCAGAGCAGTGACCCAAGAAGCAGTAAAAACCAATACTGACATGCCAGTTCACCAAGGAACTGCTGAAAAACAGTTCTGGTTACTGGCAAAAGCCACTTTGGTGTTGAAAGGATCACTCAGCTGCAAGGTTTCCAGCCACCTCCAAAGCTATTTCTACTAAGGCCATGGCAAAGGTGGATTTTTCTTTTGGAGGAGCTGAGCCACAGCTGGTGCAGGAGTCATGGGGACTGTTGTCTGCCTTTGGGCTGGTGGTGCCCAAAGTCCTCTGCCCAACACAGGAGCTTTGCTCCCCTAGGTGTTCATGTACAAAACTGATGGCACAGAGCCATTTCTTCCCCATCATCACCTTGGGGTAGGGATTGTTTTCAGTAGTTCTATTGACTTCAGGGAGGCAAGTGCGAGGCAAATATCCTCCACTGTACTAGCAGGAGGTGCAAACCAAAGCATCCTTCTTATTTCATCTCAGCAAGCAGGGGAAAGTGCTGAGTGCTGATGAAACACTTGCAAGAGAATAAAGGTTTTCACCAAAACAGGTTTTCAACAGAGATTTATTTTCAATGAAACTGTTGACACTTTCAGAGAAAGGGAATTATTTTCCAAAAAAAATGTGTCTTTGAACATTTTGCCAAAAATATTAGCAAATGTTTTCTAAACTGTGATCTTTATTATAACCAGATCATACCATACGAATGAGTTCAGGCAGCTACAAAGAGACAAATTAGAGCAATTCCCATTGCACTCTCTCCTGCACAGAAGACTAAATGGAGGTTTCTGTGTCTCATAGGCAGACATAGTAAATTCTCCTTCTCCAATAGCAGGTCCAAAGGAAGCAGAGAAGGAAAAAAAATGAAAGAAAGTGAAGAAAAACCTGCAGACATCACAGATATTTCTCTCAATAAATTGCCTAAATAACATTCGTACTCACCATATCTGTCAGTGGGAGTGGTAGAGTTCATACGCTCAAAAAGCAGCTGTGTTGACCCAATGGGACCAACAGTGCTACGGAAAAAATGAATTGTGGACCTCAGCAAGAAAAGTAAATGGCTGTTTAGGACATCTGTGAAAAGTGACTGAAGGCACTGGGCACTAATATATGTCAGCATGGCAAGATATGGAGATAATAGGTTTGCAGAAGTATAACT
>BJBW01012048.1:0-14085 GCA_004320125.1 Scolopax mira
CTGGGACTCTTTAGCCTGGAGAAGAGAAGGCTGAGGGGAGACCTTATTAATGCCTATAAGTATCTAAAGGGTGGGTTGAAGGAGGAGGGAGCCAGACTCTTTTCAGTGGTTGCCAGTGAGAGGATGAGGGGTAACGGGCATAAGTTGGAACATAGGAGGTTCCACTCAAATATGAGAAAAAACTTTTTCATGATGAGGGTGACAGAGCCCTGGAACAGGGTTGTGGAGTCCCCTTCTTTGGAGATTTTCAAGACCTGCCTGGATGCAGCCCTGAGTAACATGCTCTAACATGCTCTGGGCAATCCTGCTTCAGCAGAGGAGTTGGACTAGATGATCTCTAGTTGGTCCCTTCCAACTCCAAAAAAAATTCAGTGAAATTTTAAGAGGCAATTTGCCTGGCTCTGTTTGCTTAGTTACACCATGGAACCTTGGCTATACCAGAGCCCAAATACAGAACAAGAAGCCAGATGCTGCTTTGCAACGTCTGTTCCAGTCCCACTAGTATTTTCTTAGGTTTTCCTCTTTGTGCTGCTGAGAGACTCAATAGACCAAAGAGCACAATGGATATCTCAACTTTACCATCAGGTATTTAGCCACCATCTTGGGATCATGTTATTTTTCTTAACTAGTCGTTCAGCACTCTAAAGTGCTTTTCAGATAAACAGGTCACTTTAAATGCCACAGAAATCAGCTCAAGTCGACAATAACAACACTTCTTCCAGACAATTATAATTCATGCAAAATCCTAAGCTCTTCATATATACATATATATGTGTGTGTGCACCTGTGCATGTATGGAAGCATAATCAGTAGCCTAAACAACAAAGGCCATAAGAAGGAGTTGGCTGAGAGTTGAGAAATGGATGAATCTCATGCCCTTGTTTCACAGAGTCCTGGGGCTTCGGTGCTAGTTCAGTGACACCCACCTCGCTCCGAGTCTGAGTGATCTGAGGAAATGGTAGATCCAATGCTGTCCATTCGTATTCGCTCTGTCTCCTGAGGACCCTGTAGTTGTTCCAGTCTTCTCTTTAGGAATCTGTGTTCTCTTTCCAGGTTCTCAAGCTGGTGTTGGCTTCTCCTGTCCGTTTCTTCAAGTTTCTGACATGATTAAATATGACTCAATAATCAGTTTCATCCTTTTCTCTTTCCCTCCCACCTCCACTGCCCAGCCACCTGCTTTTCTTAGACATTCCCAGGTCCCAGAAGGATTTAAGCTGCAGAAGAGCCCTGAACCAAGCTGCCTTGCAGTCCCCAAGAACAATCCCATCTCCTCACATCTTTTCCACCTCCCAAGCACTGACAAATCATACCCATTAGTGTAAGTGTCTCTGATGACAGAGCTTCTCTAGGGGAAATGACTCAAATTACAGCAGTTTGTGTATCTTTCCGCGTGGGTTCAGCCACTTGCATTACCAAATGTGTCCACCAAGGGGCCTCAATTCTCTTAACCAAAGCAATTCAGGGTTTGTTATCATCCACTGTAACATTAAAATGTGCCCTGGGAGTTCTGTGTTCCTTGCTGCATGGGTTAGTAGGATTTCTCAGAAACAGTTTTCTATTCAGTAAGCGATTTACATAACCTACTACAGATTTCTTTGATCACAGTTGGGAAATCTACCAGGGCACTGTTCTTTGTTTCCTTCCACAAGCACATTGCATAAGGAGGAGTCATTTCAGGCTAACTCTGCCCCTTCGGCAGTGCTTTTTCTCCTTCACCACCCATCCTCCGCCTGCTACCCTGACCTGCGACAAAGCATTTCAGCCTCTTCCAGATACTGACAATGCTGCATTTTCTTGTCATGCTTCGCTTTGCCAAAAGCGAATCCAAAAGAGCGCTGGGCTGGCTGGCAGGTACACACACGAAACCCCAGCAAGCCAACCCTGTCTTACACTCTTGTGGTTTGTGCTAATGCTTCAACAGTGGAAACTCACCAGCACATCAGAACAAAACAAAACAAAAAGCTGCATTTCCCATCAGAATGCAGCCACTCAACAGTAGGTATGTTTTCCTTTAAAGAGATACAGCTGTCAACAAACGATCATGATACAGAACATGTATCTCCTGCCTCTCCAAATCAATCATTTCCGTAGTTAACGGAGTTCATTAAAGACTATTCTAATAATGTGGCTTGTGGCAATGATAAATGATTAACCAAGGGGGCAAGGCTTGTGTGCTTTTTTATTTATTTTAAAAAGGTGTTAGTCTCCTTCAACAGAGTTACATCTAGGCAGCAAGAGTGAGCAACTGAATTGGGCTTCCCAACATCCTGGGCTGAAAGCAGCTGGGAAAAGCACCTCTTACCTTGATATGTGCTTTGGCTTTGTTGAGCAGCCCAAGCGTTGTGTGCCTGGTGCAGTCTGGTCCCAGCGGTATCAGAACTTTTAAGCGTTCTAGACACAGGCGGAGGTGAGCTCGGCTGCAAGGGGAGAAGAGGAGGATCAGAGCTATGGCTTCAGAAAGGGAATATCATTTCCTTCTCTGCTTCCCTCCAACAAGGCAGTTTTCATGTTTCCTTCTTCCCACACATCACGAGTTTCCCCACAGGTACCAGGACAGACTGCCACTAAACTACACTGCAAACATCGTCTGCTCACCGATACTTGCATTACTGATAATCCCTGACAGACACTATTTATTTTCTTGCTGTCTACAGTGATAATCTGACTCATCTGGATGAACTTTGTGCAGGGGACAAGGCTCACAGGCAAATGGCACAAGTATTTCCTGGGTTTCCTCTCTCTCTTTCTCAGCTATTTGCTCTCTGTTCTGCTGAGAAGAACTTTTGTGAAAGCAGTTTTGAAGGACCGCTATCACTGCACACTTGTGCACTGCTGGCTCAGGGACATTTGCTATGAACTGATCTGAGCACTGTCTTTTTGCACCAAATTAAGAACATTAATGAGAAAAATTGTCAGCCCAAAACAAGGACAACACTGTTGCTGATGATATGAGCCATGTTCTGCGGAATACAGAAACATGTTCTGGGGAAAATGGTCCAGGCAGCAGCAGCAAAGCACATCATCCTTGGGCTGTACAGGAAAACTGTTCCTGCTGTCTCCTCTTCTATCTCACGTATGCAGGAAAAGACAGCAGATTTATGGAAAACTATCGAGTATGGGTTGCCTTTTTCCCTTCCTTCTCTCTTTCCCAGACATGTATGTCCAAACTTGTCATCCCAATCAATAACACAATGACATCAGCTCCACCATTCACATGCAAGAAACATCAATGCAAAAGAGTCCTGAAAGCCTATCCTTGCCCCTGCTCATGCACAAAGAAACTGAATCTTCGCCTGATCCATCTCAATGCAGGGCAAGGAAAAAAGAAAAAAAAAAAAAGAAAAAAAAAAGAAAAAAAGAGCATGGACAATTCATTTCCATTTGTTTTTCAAATTCACTATTGCCCCCAGTTTGAAAGGGGTGGGGGAGAAGAGTCTGTAATCAGGCAATTATGTCAGTGACAAGCACGGATGATTAAGGGTGGAAGGGTCAGGGGTTTTGCTGATGAACTGTCAGCACAGGGGACTGTTCTCTCGCGGTGCTGGAGCTGTGAGCTCCTCACTGCTTCTATTATAAATCTCTTTACAAAGGGTCCATCATTCTGTCTCAAGAACAGCCACAGGGCTGTGTGTAACCAGTAAGGGCCTTGTTTTTCATTAAATATTAACAACCAGAGGGGTGGAGAAAGGGAGATCATAATCCAAAAATCAAACTGAAAAAATAGTAATCACATCAATCTCATCTTTTACTTCTCAGCTTGCTCTAGGGCAAACCCCACTGACATTAAACCCATATGGCTGACACAGGCGTATTTTCTCTACTTGGAAGCCCATTTTCAATGTAGAGCTTGACCAACAGGAGTTGTGTGCACCCACTACAGGTGTTTGCCCAATGTCTTATGATGACTTGTAGAGTCAGCAATGAAAAAGCATTGCTGGTTCTCCCTGGCACTATAGCTCCTGTCATTCCATGGGAGATCAGAAGATGATGATGATCCTGTGGTTAAATACATTCTTGGTATTGAACACACCTTTGGCTATGCCACAGATTTCCTGAATGGCCATAAAAGTCACTGAATCAGAGCTGCCAGAGCACAGCCATCAAGCTGCAGCAGAGCAGCACATGTCTCTTCACAGCATGAGCACAAGCACCAGCCACACTTCAATTTACAGGATTAGCCCAAGTTGAAAACGCAGCTGAAGTAGAACTAAAGATGTGTGCACAGGTCTGGGGGCTGAGGAACAGCCGGTTCCAACTAACAGGGGACTTGCTACAGAGCACCTGCTACAGGTAGGGACTGCAGGCTCTCCCCTGCCCTGCTGGGCAAGGGCAGCTCTTTGCCCAACATGAAAACAGAATTATTTGTGCAACAGAAAACAAGAAGTTGGGGAATCAATATCTAACCAGTGTCAAACATATCATAGTCCACTCCTGAATGCAGAGACAAACGGACAATGCATTTACAGCATTACAGCCCAGAGCTTTGGGCTGAGTCTCAGCACTGGAGGTTTTACCAGGATCCTGCAGGAACTGCAGGTGCTGCACCAAGAACGGTGATTCTTGGAACCGTTACGGGCAGGAGTGAGCACTGGCTGGATTGCTGAGACAGCAGTTAAAAGGATGGCACTGATCTGCTACGTCAAAAGCGAGGTTATGAGCAGACTCAATGAGAACAAACATGTGAAGCACTTGAATGCTATACACAAAGGTCCAGCCACACAACAGAACACCAGACATTGAAACTCTTCCTGGTGTGCCCCAGGACCATGGTGGATTGAAGGTTATCATGTTCTATAGGCCGTGGCAAGAGCAGGGAGAGGACAAAGCAGTCAGAGGGTGTATCCTCATGAGGACACTGGAAAAACTGGCAGAGAGTTGCCTCCCCAGAACACGTGGCCCCAGAAGGGACATTCCCCCAGGTCTGGATCCCCACACTGGCCCTCAAAGCCAAGAAGACTAGCCCAAACTCACACAGGAGGTTGTCAGAGAAGTCACTCCTGCCAGCAGCTCTGCTGGCTGGTTGCCAAAGGCTGTGGCCTGCAGCAGGGGTGATGGTCTCTGCCAGCACACCAGGCATCAAGAAGGGACACCTGCCTGTGACAGAGGGTGTGAGCATGAGCTGATAAGCTCATGGTGCCACGTAGCACAATTCTGTCAATGAGCACACTGCAGGGGCAGGTGTTGGCTGAGCTGAGGCAGGTTTGGAAAAAGGTTTGACCAAAGCAATCACTTCTGGGATACTGCTGCTGGATTTTCCCCTTATTTTGCACCCAGAGCTGAGCCACACTGAGTTTTGACTCTGCTGCAAACCTAAGTGCACTTGTATCTGGTGCAGATTGGGACAGCCCCAGCAGTCATGTCCCACTGCTGGGGATGGCTGCTGGACAACTGGTAGAGCTGCTGGAGGTTCCTAGCCCAGTGTAGCTGGGACAGCAAAGAGCCACCAAGGCTCGTCCTGGCACATGAGCATGTTGGTTTCTTTCAGAGAGATCAAATCAAACAGCTTCCCCTCCTTTCTCTCCTTCACAGTGCTCAATACTTTGCCTTTTTATTTTTGAAGTCTAACCTGGTCACAGTCCCTGACCTCTCCCAGCTTCCAACAGCTTGAGTGGACTGTGACGGGTTGATAGAGCACAGAGCACAAAGGTAGGTCTGACACACTGATGGGTGGCTTCAGTAAAACCCATAAATAAAACTCCAGAGCTCAAAAGCATCACAGCAAACTTCGCTAAAAGACTATTTCAGAGAGACAGCAATCACAAACCTATTAATCTTTCCTATCAAGTGCTGGAGCTGAACCTGGACAGCTGTAATCCCACAGGTTGGGCCATGACATGTCTTGTCCCTTTGTTTACCTGGACTCTGTCGCAACGTGGCTTTGACAACGCTGCAGGCTCTTGTATTCAATGAAAATACCAGCATTGTGCAGGTCCTAGACAGAGCCAGACAGCTTTCCATGTAAACCACTAGATTATGCCAATATTTGACGCATCTGCCAATATCTGGAAAAACAAGTCTAAATGCCCATATTGTTATATAACAGAGAAACAACCCGGACTTGGCGCGAAGGGCTGCCGCCTCTCACTGCCTTCATCCTGGGGAAGACAGAGGATGACAGAAGGAGAATTCCAGTTTCTGCTGAGGCTGAAGCCTTTGCATACTAGCTGCAGGGGAGACAGGAGAAACTGGAACCCTTTCTCCTGCTTAAGCGTCCTTGGAAAGATTCAGGCTCTCAGAGAATCATCCTGATCACAGGACAGATGCTGGATGTGTTGAAGAAGGAATCCATGGAAGCTTTGAAAGGAGGGGGCTCTCCTCTTTCCTAAGAGATCAGCCTGGTGCCACCTTCCTGCTCAGACTGATGAAGCAGAAGACTCCTATTTGCAATTCTCATGTGGGGCATCAGGGTGGCCAGGAAAGCAGCAAAGTATCTGAGAGGCTTAAGAAAATCAGAGCCTAACACATGCCTCTCTGTCCCAAAGAGCTGAGGTCAACGTTTTACCCCGTTCCACCTTGCAATTCTGTCTGGGACAGAGCCCCTCTGCCACTTCTACTTCCTTCCTGTGCAGTGCTAGGAGGGGCCTAGAAGTTAGTTTCTCTGGGATGTGGAGGGCAAGCAAAGCAAGGATGCCCTCTCTTCTCTGACAGGAGCTGCTGTGGGAAAAGGTACATCAGCCCTTCAACAGACAGTACAGGAGACTAAAGCAGAAGACGGACGAGCAAGCCCAGCAGCTCCATGACCCTCCACCAGCTGATCCACAGCAAGCTATGGGTGGCTGTAGTGGAAGAAGGAGGTGCTGGCCCCTGAAATGGCAGCCCCACTGGGCACATGCTGTTCTCCCTCCCTTTCACTTCGTGCCTGTGTGACACCTTTTGACTATCTGGATTATCTACTTCTACTCCTCCAAGCCCCCAGGCCCTCTGCCCCCAGCTTCTATCGGAGAGGAGCCTGGTCCTTGCTCCCTGCAGACCCTCCTTGCGCCAGCTCTGCCTGGCTGCAGAGAGCTGTGATTTCACAGCCTGCTCTCCTCTCATCTCATCTCCTCTCTGGTTCCCAATGACATCATCTTCTCTGATTATATAAAGCATGAGGAAGCCTTTATTTATGCATGCTTTTTGCTTGCAGCTTCAGCTGTCTCACTCTACAGTGAGACATGCACCCAAAACCCACTGCAGGAACTAGGCTCCCTTTCGTCTGGACCAAAACTGCAGTGCAGTAAAAGATGTGAGTGCAAAAAAAAAAAAATCAACCCCACCACTCTGCACCACTGCAAGCTGGGCATAAAGCCACCAGCCTCTTCTCTGGATGCGAGGTCCACAGAGAGCTGAGGGACCTGTGGTAGCAGCTCCAAGCCCTGTGTCTGCTGGCCCCAAATGGGCTACCTTCAACCCCTGAGGAACCCCCCTGCAAGGGCCAGCCCAGGGCTGGAAGCAGCAATGGCTGTGGGCATGACTGTTAGGGAGCCACCTCTGTACATAAACATCCCTGGAGAAACTGCAGCTTCTTTGCTAGGACAAGTTTCAGGTTTGTGGGGTTTTTTTTCCAGCTTCCGCCATGGGCAGAAGCTATGGAAACTGAGACTAGAAACTTTCTCTGCTGAGGAGCCAGTCAAACTCACACGTACACTCGGCTCCAAAGCAGCAGGTTTACCAGAAACAGCACTATCCCCGTTGGACACTGCTGATGGACTTTGCTGAATCAAGGCCTGAACATCTGCTAAACACGCACACGCTCACAGACACACACACTCACACTCTTCCCATCTTTAAGAGATCAAGCCTCCCTCTCAGCAGGAAATGACCAACTCACCTTCAGCAGCATTTCAAAATACTGAATTCTAATTTTTGTATGTTGAAAGAAGGGAGCATCTGAGAGAAAAGAAAAGCATTTCCCAGATATTTTTGTATTATGTCTATAGGGCTTGAATTCAACCGTGGATTTAAGCATGCGCTTAGTATTAGGAATATGCTCAAGTCCCACTGAGGCTAAATCAGACATTTGATCTCCAAAAGATGTTAAAAAAAAACAGAACCAAACCAAACAAGAACCACCGAAGGAAAGACCAGAAGGAAGATCCCAACATGGAAAAGGACATTATCATCCTTCTCCTCTGCTCTCCTCCTCCCCCTACACCTTTTCAAAGTCAAGTCTAATTTAACCCTGAAATTAGAAACTTTGTTTGGATTTCAGAGCTAATAGATTGCTTAAAAAATTCAGGAGGGATCGCTGGTTAAAGAAACAAATTCCTGGAGAAATGCAAGTGACCCTACATCAATAATTCATTGGATGAGAACGATTTTGAGATAAAAGTAACGAGAAACACATGTAAAAACCACAGGGCCGGGAAAATGGAGGGAAAAAAATATTGTTTCCTTTTAAAAGCAATTCACAGGTCAGGGCTGTGCTTGTCTCTAAACAGCCTTTGTGTGACTGTGTTTTTTTCCTTAATCTTGTCTCTGACCCCCAGCCCAGCCCTCTCTGCAACTGAACCAACTCCTCGTGTTACTGAATGCTTGTCTCCAGTGAAGGGAGAGGAAGTTTTTTGCCAACCACGTGGATGGGGACTGGCAATTTGGCGGCGCTGGGGCCGATCCTGTTCTTCCCATTGCAGGGCATTATGCAATTGCTGCGAGCCCTCCAGCCACCCGCAGTAACGCAGCGGTGGAATCCGGCCAGCCCCCAATAAACACACTCACACCCCTCACCCCCGTTCCACCAGGGACCAGAGACACATGTGTGAGAAGGAAACCTGGCTCAGAAACAAGCAGTTAAAAGTTAACGATCTCCACCTGAGCTGTGAAATCATTCAGAGCAAGCTGTGGCTTTTTGATTTTAAAGCCGGTCTCTTCTCACGATTATTTATTTTCCTGCATCTGCTCCCAGTTGAAGGAGATACTTGCTTATTTGCCTCTTTTGTTTCCAGTCAATTTCTAAGGACAACTCCCTGGCATGTAGGAGTATTTGTACTGCAAATGCTAATAAAATGTACCATGAAAAAGTAATTGGAACAAAAGCTTTTAGATCTTTAAGTTTTTTTAAGCCTTTCTATCATTTAAGAGAAACAAAAGAAATGAAAATTTAGGGCCAAGAATAAAAAGACTTGACAACATATTATAAATAGAAATTTAAAGGAATAAAAAAGTTCTATGGGCCACATTTTCAGCCTGATCTTAACCAACCAGACCAGATTTGTCTGCAGAAGTTAAAGATGAACATGCACCCAACTGTATTCTCAAATCAAGAGCTGATGAAAAACCAACCACAAACGAAGAGACCCATGATTAAACAAGTGTAAAAACAATAATAGTAACAAAAACAAAGAACCCAGGCAATGCAGCTTTTCAAAGTCACAGAAATCAATGCACCTCTGACGGTCACAAGCTGCATACCAGGGAGATAACTGGTGGTACGCTGCTCAAGAAAGCAGCATCCTGATTCAAGTCCTTAAGAAGAAACTAAATTCAAACAGCAATGTATTGATGTATTGATGCACTCTGTAACAGCAGTGCTTTGTCCAAAGGCCACCTCAATCACAAAAACAAGATAAGATGCGGGAAAGGAAGTATCTTACCAAACAAATATTAAATATTTGGAAAAAACCTGGCCAGTTTTGTAGCAGACAAACCCTTTCTTGCATCTGGAATGGAAGCTACAAACCTTAAGGTAAGCATAAAGTGAGGATTTTAACTTAAAATATACCTTATAAACCTCAGAAAGGGCTGCTCTACAAAAACTGCCTGGACTATTCGCCTGTGCCCAGCAGGGTCTTGTACCTCAGAGCCAGAATATGGCCATGTGCACACAGAAATTACTTCTATCCCCAACTCTTCTATACAGGAAGACTCATCACTGATTTCAACTTTGGAAGAGTTTCAGGCTCTTGGCAAACAGGGGATGCCAAACCAACAAAACTTGTGCCAAGTGATCTGTTGCCACCGCTGGTCCATTCCAACATGGGTCTTTCTAGTCTACCACTGCAGTCTGGAGGGAGACATGTCGCCTCGCCTCTCTCCACGTCACACAACTGTCAAAGTCTCTCCTTAAGTCCTTCTAGGTATAAAACTTAGTACTATTGAGAGGGCTCTCCTAATTTTGTTACCATTTTGAAGGCAAATTAATTAATTCAAGGCTTTCCAAAATTAAAAAAGGGGAAGATAGGGACAGAGAAAGGGAAAAATCGGGCAGTCTCCAACCCCTTGGTGAAATATGGGGGATTTGGATACAAGGTCCTGCTTTCCTGCAGGACAGGTGTCTCCTGGGCTGCAATATGGAGGAATGACAGACACTCATAGCTGTATCTCACAAAGGCTGATCGGTCTGTCCACTGTGCAGACATTTGGAGTAAATTATGTTGTTCAGTGGGTGCAGGGTTTGGCCGACAAGTACCTCAAGTTACGTGAATACGTGAGAGAGCTTCCACTTCCAGGACTCAAGGCCACAGTACTGCTGACACAGCTGTGCAAATGACACTTGTGGAAGACCTGGGGTCTTACTCTCACCTCAGAGGGCTCTTCAGGGAGTATGATCACTGTCATCTCACACAAAGACACTGTTACCTTCCTTGTCACCCTGTTCTCTGACCAGTCCTGCAAAGGCTGGACTGTTTGCTCTACTCTGCTACCCATAGCCATCATCTTTCAGCTCGCCCAGGATTTTGTTTTGGTCCTCTTCTCCCAACAGTCTACTGGGTTGGAAACTCTTTCGAACAAGAATACAGTTGCCAAATGCACCAACATCTAAACAGCATCCCATGACTGAACTCTGAAATCCTAAATTAAGAAGATCCCAAACAATAAGACTAAAGCAATGTTATGATTCCAAAGCTGAAATGATATATCTGGGGTTCTTCTTATTCACACAATAACTTCTGGGCCTCTGGGTTTATTTAGTACATATCTTGAAGTTTTTCGCTTTGAACTAGAGGGCTAGAATACAGAAGCTTCACCTAAATGAATAAAATAATAATAAAAAGGAGACCATCTGTAATCTCATGACTTCAAAAACCAGGATGTTTAAAGGAATGGCAAAAAAAATTTGAATACTGATGCTCACAGTAATAAAAATGATATCACTTTGGAAGGTGCCACCATCAGAATTAACTCACAGCTGTTCGGTAATATGACTGCTCATCCTTTCCTAACCCCTTTGATCTTCAGAGGCACCAATGAGACAGACTACTTCAACTCAGTAGAAGAAGATCAAATATAACAGCCTGTGCTTCACAATGAAAAGGTGATGAGAGCAGCATAGGTGGCCACCTGCCCAACAGAAGAATGGAGTCAATCAATGCCTGGCATTTTCTCTCCCACCCCTTCATTTTCATCCAGATCTAGCCCTGACCTCTCTGTGTCCCTTCCTCAGTTCCTCTTCCCTCCCCCCAGCTCCTCTATGGCTTTCTGCCTTTTCTTTGAAAGCAATCTGGACAATTGTTACGAGATGGCAAATAGCAACAGATGCTCTGGAGAAGAATCCACTATTATTTACCAGCTTAATCCCTCCTAAAATTATATATTGAGCATCTACTATTATTGATCTTGGCCATTAGCCATAAAGTATTTTAATCCCTGGTGAATACAGTTAACTGCACCTTACTGTAGCACAATACATTATGTTACCAGCTAAACCCCTTCAAGGCTAAGCTCTGCTTACAACAGTATGCTAAACACTACAGCCTTCCCAGGCCATGAATGCTCTATGTGACATTCTCCTTCCGACCTAAAAAACCCAGCCTAGTTGCTGCTGGCACAGCCACATCTAGGTACTTCTTGCAGAGGACCATTCAGCAACAACTTTTCAATCCTGCTCACTGCTGACCATGCAGGTACCACATTTTGCCACCCTGGCAGTAAGAGACGGTTACAATCCTGCATTTGGCTATCAGTGAACATGCAAAGCAAGCTGTAAACACCAACGTACAACCCAGGCCCATTAATTACAAAGCCCTGACTAGCCCAGTCTAATAAAAACTTGTCTCTGTGAAAAGGTAGTTAAAAATAGACCTGCTCTTTAAATAGCTAACAGTGTCCTGTGCCCTCATTCTCGCTAATACCATTGTAATTATCCTTCTGGGGATAGGCAGTGTGCTTACAGCCACAAAGTCTGGCAACGCTGTTCCAAGCAGGGCAGTGTCCTCCTCCATGCCACCAACACGCCCGCAAAGCAGCTGGGCCATTCATCAGAAATCTGCCTCGCTGAAGAGGAGGCAGTAACCTGCTTTGCTGCGACCTACGGATTTTCAGCTTTACTGCTAGAATTAGGTCACTGGCAAAGATAGCCAAGATTTTCCAAACTCGCCAGCTATTCTTGATTATTCTGTTCAGAGGTTTCCTAGCTAAGCCTTTGAAAAGAAACAGGGAGGTATTTCAGGCTCCTGCAAGGTTCCTGCTTCTCAGTGTCTGAATGCAGAAATATTCTCACTCCATAATCCTTGACAGTCTCTAAAACTGCCAGGCAACAGGACAGGCTCTCCAGATTAGACCTACTACCACCATGTCCTCGTAGACTCTCAAGGAGAAAACAAAGATGGTACACACCAGAAAACAGATTAATTAGGAGGGATCTGTAGGAACCCTTGAAGGTCACCTGCCTGTTCTGAGACAGGAAGAACCTGAGATATTAGGCAACTTCCCACCTGGACTGCTCTCCTGGTATACTGGAAAAGCTACTCAGGGTCCACAGGGTGTCACAGCAGTAAATGCACCTCAAGTCAGAGACTCTGTTTCTTTGCAATACTACTGAAAGAGATCCTAGACTCTGGTGCCTAACAAATATAGTCAGCTTTTAAACTAGTAACACCACTAACTGGTTAAAAGAAACAA
This sequence comes from Scolopax mira, assembly GCA_004320125.1. Lineage (NCBI taxonomy): Eukaryota > Metazoa > Chordata > Aves > Charadriiformes > Scolopacidae > Scolopax > Scolopax mira. The sequence continues at coordinate 12,820 of BJBW01012048.1, forward strand.
GCAGTTGCTTGGTAAGACAGACATTTGTCCATCAGTGAAAGAACAAAGGATGCTACCAACTTGTTATTTGGGAAAATGTATTTTCTTTTTTCAAAATAATGAGCAGGGAATATGCCAATATCAAGAATATATATTGTTGACCTGGTACTAGAAATTATTTTTGTCATTAACATAATTTTTAAAATTATGCAGATAAGCTATTGCTACCAAAACATATTTTTACTGTCCATTAAGATAGGACAGGGTTTTTCTACCCAATATATTTCTTTTCTGAAGCTATATTCCAGTTTCCTCCTCTCACGGAAGAAAACCATAATTCCTGATGACAAAAATATTTTAAGAATGTGACCATCTGGAATACTTGTTTACACAAAATCTTTTATGCCAGAAGGAAAGCATGTGCTCTTCATCTAATCCCTCTTCACACTGTCAAAAATATTTAAGGAATCATCAAATATCTACTGTATCTTTCAGGTATAGAGGGCATGCAACCGGAACAGAGGAAGCAGTGCATGTAATTTCACCTTGTAAAATTATTTTAAATTTAACCTCAGACTTCCCAGGAAAAAAGAATTACCAGGCAAGGTCATTATTGGATATATGTTTGGAAAAAAACATTATGAAGGAGAACTTAAGAGATCCTAGCACTATTTTTCCTATTGAATACGGATTTTTGCCGTACAATTATACTGAATACAAGAACAATAATACTGTATTTCAAATGTCTAGGAGTTAGCTAATGTTAAGTGACAGTTTTAAGGGAAATTAACCATGTCTGTTACTGAACAGAGAAGCGCAGCTCCCAGCACTATGATGGCAGAGGCATCATGTCCTGATCTCATACATACAGAGGTACCAGGAAAGAAGAGTTTTTGAAAGGAGGTACCAGAGTATGAAAACGCACCTTGCTTCTGCTTAACTGCTGTGATGTGCTACCACAAACTCACTGTCAATACAGTTCTTCCAAAGAGGAGAAGGATTTTCCACTTAGAAAATTAAAACAATGTAAACTTCAGGGGGGAAAAACCCAACAAAACAACTGCCTTGTCTTGCCCTTTCCCTTTAACTACCCCTGACACTTTCCTTGTATTTTCTTGGGTGGCAGTGTCAACCTGCTGGAGGGTAGAAAGGCTTTGCAAAGGGATCTGGACAGTCTGGATGGATGGGCTGAGACCAACAGCATGAGTTTCAACAAGGCCAAGTGCCGGGTCTGCACTTGGGTCACACCAACCCCAGGCAGCGCTACAGGCTTGGGGAAGAATGGCT
>BJBW01012049.1:0-30702 GCA_004320125.1 Scolopax mira
GGAAGGCTGGGGAGAGTCTGTTCACAAAGGCCAGCAACGACAGAACAAGGGCTAATGGGTATAAACTGGAGAAGAGCAGATTTAGATTAGACATTAGGAACAAGTTTTTTACTATGAGGGTGGTGGAGCACTGGAAGAGGTTGCCCAGGGAGGTGGTTGAAGCCCCTTCCCTGGAGACATTCAAGGTGAGGCTCGACGAGGCCCTGGGCAACCTGGTCTAGTTGGAGGTGTCCCTGTGACTGCAGGGGGGTTGGACTAGATGACCTTTGAAGCTCCCTTCCTGCCCAGATGATTTTATGATTCTATGATCTTGGTCTTGTGGCAGAGGGCATGCTCTTTCTCCCCTCCTGATCAGGGAAGGAAGGAGGGCAGGGAGGGCCAAGGGCACCAGAATGTCCATTTTAGGGTTGTGAGGGTACGTACCTGAGTGAACTCTCCTTAGGCGCAGTGATCCCCAAGGCTCTGTGAAGAAACAAGTTTAATGTGTCAGCACATATGAAAATGGTTGTGGTTTTTGTGCTTACCCCTGGACCTTGAGTACAGTGCAGATCTAATTGTTGCCCTTACCTTGCTCTTCAGGTTACAAAAAGCCTAGCCTTGCATTCCGCAGCCAGGAGTATGTAGTCGCCTTTGGTGTGACTTCCTAATAAATGCCAAATAAATTGGGGCCAGCCTGATTTACAGCTCTCCTGAATGAAGCTCTGGTTATTCTGTTTTTTTCTCCAACCAGTTTCTGGTTTGCAATAATAACAGGATGGAAAAAAGAAAGCTTTCTTGTTTTTTACTCAAACATCGGTGTGTGTCTGAAAGAATCTGTAAATCAACTGTGTTTAAAGCCAGGCCTTTCAGATTAAATGATGAGACCTGAAATCTATTCAGAAATGGTGTTTGTTGCAGACTCAGAGCCACGTGGGTGGGCAGAAGACCGCCTACGGTCTTGGAGGCAGTATTTCATATGAACGGGGCAAAGACTGCTTTGGAGGGTTGTGTTGCTACTCACAGTGCTGTCACTTGAGGATGCTCTGGGGCTTCGTGGACAAGCTGTTCTGAAGCACCCAGCCTTGCTCTAACCATCCTCATATATCAGTTGATAGTACAATTTGTAGGGATGCCACTGAACGAAGAGCTTAAGCCTAGTGCTGTGAAAAATCCTATATGGAGAAGGATGGTCACAGTTGTGAGGCATTGTCACTGTCATATTGGACTGTGTGATTCTTAAGCATTGTAAGGGAAGACTGAACCAAGCACTCAGACATCATAATAATGAGTGGAGGTAGAGAGATAAAAAATCCCTGCATGATAAATGTAATAGCCTGCACAGTAGTGTCAGCAAGAAGGTTTCTGGCAAAAGGTATTCACACTCAAGTAATAGCATAAAATATTGTGATATTGTGAGTAGTATTGCATACTGCGATGCTAATGCTATACTAATTTGGACAAACTACTTTAACACATTCTAACTTAAAACTTTGCGACTATATCACTCAAATGAGTGCATCAAAATGATGTTTATTTCTTAAGTTGCAACCTTTGGAAATGGCAGAGCTAGCAAAACCAAGGAGATTGCTATCACCTTCTGTTTAAGTGCCTTTTCTTTGAGCATTAGCATTAGCACTGAGCAACATTTTATTTATATTAATCATCCCTAGCTGTGGCTGAAAATTGGATTTGATTTGAATGAAGAGTTCTTCAGGTCAACCCAAACTCAGTAGTCGTTCAGTCTTAGTCTTACTATTGGGTTCAGTCCAGGGGCTCCATGTGCTTGTATTGCAAATCATTTTGCCTTTAATAGCACACAAGAGTCCTTTGTGAATAAAGTCACAGTGTTAATCCGTTCCTTAGCTTTTCAAGTAAGTGCTTGTTAGGAGGTGAAGAAGGCAGCCCATTCCAATGTGATTCCTCAATAGGAGACCCTGATTTCCTTGAAGTCAATGAATGAGGTCAAAAGCAAAACTTCCAGGCTCCTCTGCAGTACTCATTAGGGCAGCACAAGCATGGTAAGCCTCAATGGGTACAGGTCAGGCAGAGCAGCTGCCTCAGTGGCTACAGCCCTTATTTTGGCCCATTCTACCTTCTCCTGCAAATTCTGCGGCTCCTGTTTATCTGCCTGCTTATGCCAGCATAGCTTGCATCAAATCCAAGAGTGGTGCAGTGACCCCAGGGAATGTCTCTTCTTTAACTACAGAGACCTCACTTTGTAGTTGTCTTTTTTTTTTTTTTTCAGTCTTGTTAAATATGGCTGAATCTCAGCGTGTTATGTTTTCAGCATCAACGACAAGAAAATTACTCTTATCTCTGTGCCTTGAAGACATGTTGCCCATTTCTCCTTACTCACGGTAGTGCGGTTTCATCCATCTTGCTGAGCTGAAAAGAAGCAAGGAGGTTGTCAACATTTTCCCATCTCTGGCTCTGGGAAGAATTTCCTGGGACCAGCAGATGGGGAATGGGAGAAGGGCACCGAGGCGGCAGTGGGGCAGGATGGCTGCCCTGCTCTGACCGCAAGACCCAGCAGGGAGGACGGCCATGAAATCTAAGGCCAGGGAGCGAGTAGGTCTGAAACTGATGATTCTTCCCTTTCTACGAGGATCTGACCTGAGCATGAAGAGCTGTGTGGTTTTGCTGGTAAAAGTAGACTAACATCCCTAAGTACACTAAGTCTTGCAACAGTCATCTTGATTTTTTCCTTCCCCTCCCCCCCCTCAATCACATCCTTTGTAATATCTAAATAAATCTGTGTCAGTCTCAGCTCAGTTTCAAAATCTCTGCTGAAGGGAGATCAATGTCAATGTCTTTGCTGTGGGATGCCCAGGGCTGGTCATGGCTGGTTCCAGACGGCTCCAGCCAGCTCCAGGCCTGGTAAAGGGTTCTTGGAGCCATCTGGAACCAGCTATGACCAGACCAGGCCCTTAGCCATGGTTGCAGCTGCCAAAAAGGATGAGAGGATTGAGAGCAGGAGAGGAGAAAGACTTTGGGGTGTTGGTTGATGAGATGCTGGACATGAGCCAGTAGTGCGTGTTGTCGGCCCAGAGAGCCATATCAAAAGAAACATGGCCAGCAGGTCACGTGATTCTGCCCTGCTGCTCTGCTCTGAGGAGACCCCACCTGAATTACTGCATCCAGCTCTGGGACCCCACCATAAGAAGGACATGGACTTGTTGGAACAAGTCCAGAGGAGGGCCGTGAAGGCGATCAGAGGGCTGGTGCACCTCCCCTATGAAAACAGGCTGAGAGAGTTGGGGTTGTTCAGCCTGGAGAAGAGAAGGCTCTGGGGAGACCTTATAGCAGCCTTCTAGTACGTAAAGAGTGTTTCTAAGAAAGATAGAGACAAGTTTTTTAGTAGGGACTGTAGTGATAAGACGAGGGTTAATGGTTATTAACTGAAAGAGAGTAGATTTAGACTAGATATAAAGAAGAAATATTTATGATGAGGGTCATCAAAAAGTGGCGTAGGTTGATCAGAGACGTGGTAGATGCCCTGACCCTGGAAACATTCAAGGTCAAGTTGGATGGAGCTCTGAGCAACCTGTTGAAGTTGAAGGTGTCCCTTCAGGGACAGAAGTTGGACTAGATGGCTCTTAAATGTCCCTTCCAACCCAAACAATTCTATGATTCCATGAAGAAAAGGCAAAATGCTGAAGAAGCAGAGGAGTGAGGAAAAAAGAGTGAGGGACAGGAGTAGGAAGAGCAAGGATGGGAAGGCGGCGCTGAGCAGCACCCAGGGCTGGAGCAGATTTGCCCTGCTACCCATGGAGAGCCCAGAGCAGGGGGACAGTGTGAGTGGGAAGGAAAGGGAGAGAGAAACCCCATCTTCTGATGTGTCTGCAGGGAAGGTGTTGGTTTGTTTGTCTTGGTTTATCTGTCAATAAATCAAATTAATCCTCCCCTTCAAGTCAAGACTGGTTTGCCCACCACAGTAATTGGTAAGCAATCTCCTTGTCTTTGCCTCAACCCACAAGCTTTCTCGTTTTGCTGATGAGGGCACTGATTGAGAGGTTGGATGGGAATTTGATCCTTGGCCAAGGTCAGCCCACCACCATACTCTGCCAAGGAAACACCTTTAGCTCTCTGCATAAATAGCTCTTTCACTCTTAGGGGGTCTGGTAGGATACTATAAAACCGAGCAAAACCCCTGCTGAATCATTCAGCAAGACCCAGAGGATGTGGTTCTCTCCTCAGCTCTGCGAGGGAAGTAGAAGTTAGAACAGACAGTCTCAGTCATCTGCTCTGGCCTTTGAATCCAAAACTTCTGACCAGGAGCTGCCCTGAGGAACGTGCGTAAAGGCAGCCTGGGTCTTAAGGGCTTGTTGTTATTGATTTATGTGAAACTCTTCTTCAGAAGTGCTTAAGGATTCTGAAGATGCTGGGAATGCAGAGGCAAAATACAGTCTCATTTCCCAAGAAATTCATGATCACAGGCAGCAGTTCCCAAACAATTGTGGTTGTGAGGCCGCTCTCAGGAGCAGGCTGGCCGTGTTGAGCAGATGTATCTCCCTCAGTGAAATCTCCTGCAGCACCCTCTCAATGTCTGGGAAATGACCCTTGTGTAGCTGATTCATGGTATAGGGAAAAAAATTATTACTTTTTTTTTTAAAAGATAATTTTTTTAAAAAAAAAAAAAGATAAAGGCCCTTTCTTCTAGGTGTTCTTGCAGAAATATGACTAACAAGAAAAATACCCTGAAATCAGATGTAATTTTTTTTTGCCTTTTTACAATGCAGGGTTAGACACAAAGCAACTGGCAACTTTTTAAAGATGTACAATTAATTTTTGCACCCGCCCGTGGATCTGCCATTGAGGCTATGTCCTGGTTAGAGGGCAAGCTCCCTGCTCTCATCTGTGCTAGAGAACAGCAGGCAGGGGCTGTAGTGATGGTGTTCCACGGGGGGGCCTGCATGAAATAGATCTTGATGCAGGCAGTGATGCATGCCTAAATGCAGGCTCTGCCGTCTCTCCCATTTACCCTCCGGCTGGGTTTGCAGAGTGTCCTTTTGCAATGTCAGTGATGGGCAGCTTCTCCCAGCTTTGCAGGTGGAAGGAGAATCCGTGTGGGAGGTGTGGGTTTTCCCCCTGTCTGCATAGTCACCTACAAGCCTGCTGTCCCGTTCTATACGGCTAGCACGTAACCCGCCGAAATACCAAGTTTCAGCTTGCACTGCATAGGCGGAAATCCACTAACAGACTCCACCACGGTGTAAATTTCCAGAAGAGGAGCAAAGTTTCTTTCTTGATGACAATAATGCACGATTTCAGTCCAGAGAGAGAGGGGGAGACTTCAAATGGGATTGGGAAAAATGTGTCCTAGTTATTTCTTTCAGTGAGTTGTTAAACTGGTAAGAAATTATAAATTTGCATGGATTTTGTTTGGAAGCTTTGGCAGTTATATATGTGGGTGTGTGCATATTTATGACAAAGATAAACTCACAGTGTATATGTCTAACCCATTAAGCTTGACTTATTTCTATAAGTAAATAACATTTTCTTTCTTTTTCCCCTCTTCCTCTTTTAATTAATTAATTTCATACATTTTTCTTGGAATTAGATTTTGAAACCTATACAGAAGGAATCAGGCAGTTCTCAGCTTGGCCCAAGGACATCCCTAATCACCTTATACCTTCCATGTGTTTCAACACTGCTATTGTAAGGAGAGATGAAAGGGAAAGGTTTTTACTGCCAGCATCCAAGACAGTTTTGAGTTTGAATTTTCCATTATATGACTGCTAAGCATCTCTAGCAAACCTCCTTTAAACACAATGGTAATAGAAGCTTTTTTTTCACTGAGAGGCAAAAAGGAGCAGAACTGCTGTGTATTACAGTGATAATGTAAAGGAATAGCAATAGGAATAGACATTGCTGTTCTTCTTAAGCAGCTAGAAAATAGTAACTTATTCTGGTCTCAATCACAGCTCAGGTCTTCAGTCCCTTTCATCTCATTACCCTTGCTGAGGGAAAGATAAAGCAATTTCAAATTTCAAAACATATCCCCTGCTGTGAGGCTTCTCAAATCTAAAGTGGAACACGCTTTAAGTGGGTCACTCTTTATCTTCAGACTTTCCTTGCCTTCAAATGCAAAGTCGGGCACCAGTCCCTACCCCTCTGTTAAAAAGGAAGCTTCACTGCATACGGAGAAGCTTCTGCTTCTGTCTGAGAAGGTGGGGGGAGTGGGATGTCAAAACTTTTTTTGTAGTTTTATAGTTATATTTAGAGACCGGCACAGCACATCAAAAGGCCTCTTTGTGTTCGTTTTTTGGTCCTTTCAACAATACTGTAATGGAATTGAGAATTTCTATGAAAGTATGGTGAGATGTCTTTCAAAGCTATTTCAAATGGGATTGCTGAATGACAACAGGAAATACAGTTATGGTCAATTGCCATTACAGTTAGATATTCATTCTTGTAGAGGTTGTTTTTTATTTTCCCTGTTGGGAAGGAGTAATGCTAATGCCAGGTTAGGAACAAGCATCATTGTGGTTTCAAGGTGGAAGAAATGGACTATTTTTATTCTGATTGTTAATAGTAATTCAGCGTGTTCTTTAATAGCGTATTAGCCTTTCTTTCCATCTTTGTTCCACGCAGAAGAGATATTTCTGGCTTTGAGAAATTCCATATACATACTGTGGAAAGCATAGTGTGCCCATTGCATTGTTTTTGTTCAGACTTCAACATAAAAAAAATCCACAGACAACTTTCAAATCACCCATAAAAGAGTTTCAATGTAAAAACAGCTTTAAGATCAGTCTGCCCTTGCCAAAATATTTTAAAATATCTTTAATAAATTCTTTTTTTTTTTTTTTTCTTCCTTTCAGTGAACACTAAAACGTATTGGAGATTGTTCTAAACTGAACCAAACAGAGCCTGAGCCTTCAGTATATGTGGTAAAAGATCAAGGTATAACTCCAGTTATTTTTGTGAAGCTGTCATTGATTTTAGTGGGTGTTTTGTACAGTAATTGGAAGGTATACTATGACTGGAAAGAGTGAGTTACAGTCTTGCTGTGGCTAGGTGTAGACAGTTGCCTGATCTTAGGCTGCCTATAAAAAGCCCAGTATGAAATCTGTCAGTCTTGTTCCTGTGAGATCAGTAACTGTCTGGAATTGGTTCAGTTCAGGTCCCTTCAAAAGAAAACCAAGGTAATGCAAAAATTCATTTAATTCCTGTGTTTTGGACATGTGAAATCTTGGTTTCCTGTTTTGCCTTAAAAGGGGAGGAGCCTTTTCTTCTTGTTCAGGTTTGTCACATCAAGAATTAGTTAAGGGGGACAAACTTTTGAATGTAAAAATTTCTCTTATAAAAGAACAGATCCTGAGCTATCTTTTCTAGTTCTTCAGAAAGTCATCCCTCTCATGTGTCTCTTCCTGGTCTGCTTATAAAGAAAATCTTCTTACTCTGTATCATGGAAGAGATGCAGTGCAATTGGTGTAAGGTGGCACTTGTATTTTAAATATTTTTCCAGGCAAGTGGAAAGATTAGCCAAGATTAGCCAAGAAAGAATGGGACTTTTGACTGACAGTGGTCTTTTGTGTTTGCAGTTTCTATAATATGAATTAGGAGTTCTGAGCTTCCATGTTTGTGTCTGTATTGTCTTCAAGACGCTGATTTTGTCCAAGCTGGCCATATATTTTTCATTCCTAAACTTCAGAACGAGCAATCACAGTTACAAAGTACTTGAGCATTGTTAAGAAGCAAGGGAAAAGCCACATGCTCTGTGGACCTCCCTACAGGAGAAATTTCTTGTGATGGAGAAAGAGGCAGTCTGGGTTTATGGTACTAAACTGAAATACGTTTTTTCACTTTCCCTGTGGAAATGGAACAACTGGGGAACAGATCACCTCCGCTTGCTCCCTCTCAGGATGGGCTTTAGGCAAGAAATCTCTCCAAAGCCTATGAAGAAATGAAACCTTTGTAGATGTGAGATCTGTCCTCACCTCTGCCATCCAGTCTCTGCTTCCATCCCCAGCTGCCCTGTGGTGTCCCTTGCAGTTCGGTGGCACCGTTTTGCCTCGAGTGCCACAAGGGGAAAATACCTCTCAGAATAGACTCCCTTGTGCTAGCCCTGTCCCCCGGGGAATGCAGTGGAAGCCCCTGGTCGACATGCCCACACCGTTTGGGTTCAGGGCTGGGTTCACACAGGACAGTGCAGTTCCTTGGTGAGGGCCCTGGGTAATACTGTGCAGATGTTTCTGGGGTGTGAAGGGATGAAGGGATTTTAACTTGTGCTTGCTTCTCATGCTCGGTTTTAAGCAGAGAAATGGAAAAGTTGCTGAAATGGAAAAGGGGAGAAAAGAGCATTTTTTTACTTATATCTAGTTAACTTAGTCTTTCATGTTTCACTTCAATAAGAAAAAAAATCCATGTAGGTTATGTTACCTTCCTTTTTAGACCTCTGATCTGATTGGAAACATATTCTAATGTTATATCCCTGGGCAGGCTGTTAATTCTTTATGTTTCATTTTGGTGTAGTACCCTGGATCTTGTGAATGATACTTCCATGGGAATTACCTGACAGCTGGGTAAAATACCTTTGATGGGGTGGATAAATGATATGGCAGGGGGATGACATACACCAGAATGATTGTTTTGATTTAAAAAAAATATATATATATTAAAAAAATTTTGCATTAAGAAAATGGCAAATTTGACTTCATATCCTCTCTGGTGACTCTGCAGGGCAAGCAAAAGCAGCCAACAATGGCATCTGCTGCAGGACTGACAGCGTGGCTCTCGCAACCAGGAACCGAGTCCTTCTCCTTTATGATGTGTGCATTAGGTGCCCGCTGCTTTTTAATTTTTTATTGATGAGGTAGAAAGTAGGGTATTGTGAGTTCCCAGAGTGAAGCTGTTCAGACAGTGCCAGAAGTACAGCATATTTCCAGAGCAAAAACCCTGCAGAAGACAGAGGTCTGGTGAGTGTGAATTCTTTGCAGGCTGCACAGGTGACCCAGGCTGAGGATGGGGACAATACTGGGTGGTGTGACTGCTCCTTGCGCTGTGCACAGTGATGGCAGCCTCCTTCAGTCCTGGAGCCAGGCTGAGGAGCAGCCCTGGAGGGGACACCCTTTGCAAGCTGGGAGATGTCAGGATTGCAATCTCAGTGCAAGGTGAACACTTGTGCAACGCAGGTGTAATCAACAGCGTTTATATTTATGGACCTTGTTAATGAACTGTAGTGAAAGATGAATGTCAGTTCAGCCCGTTTCCAGGAACCCATAATGCAGCGATAGCAAGCAAATCTGTACGACTGCTGATTTGCAAGAGCCATCTAGCCTTTGTCTAAGGAAGTTAGACTTTGGCAGTGTGCTGTACCCTGTAGTCTCTCCGTGATGAATATGCTTTGGGCACTGTGCCAGGACGTAATTATTCAATACGATGAAGTTGAATCCTATCTATTTATCCTGTTTGTGCTTCAGAACCCAGCCTTTCATTCTATTTTCCCACATGCCAAATGAAATTTAATGTGTGTTGTTATTTGAATATAATACTACAGTTCATGGTATTAAATTGTACAAAAACATTTGCAGATAAGCTCAATGGAGACTGCCTTTGAAATGCCATAATGGAAAGAAAAAAGGAGGTCTATTATTACTAATTGGTCCATGTAGAAGGAACTAAAACCATGTCTTACACCAGTGAACTAACAGGTGACTTAATCGGTCCAGGATCTGAAACAGGACAGATTAGAATGAGTAAAAATCAGCAGTTTCACTCAGTCAATACAATAGCTTAGGGGCAACATGGTTTGCTTTTGCTTTTAACTAGAATGGGGCTTTACATTCTTTACCAATTACAGGATAGCCTTTTTTCTTTTTTTTTAAAGAATGCACAAAGTTGCTGACTCTTAAAAATGAACCAACACAGAGCATGATTTGATGCACTTTGTGAAAAGCTGCATTCTGTAGCATCAGTACAGCAATTGTTGGTCACAATTAATATGAACTCTTTTGTCTGACTGCAAAATAACTGTTAGTGTGAGTAGGCAGTGTCCTTATCTAGTGCACACTTTGTGAAGATTTATTTTCCTTTGTTTGATGGGGAATACCACATTATAACTTTCACAGAGCATGAAGGAAATGAGTTTTGTTCAAATACATGGGAAGCTACCTGTGAAAAAAATATTCCTATGTGACTTAAGCAAGTGAGTTGATATTATGTCTCTTAGTCAGTTTTGGCAGTAGGTTACTTAATTAGTTGTTCCATCAATATTTCCCATGGAGTCCAGTTTTACTCAGGGTGTCACAGTCTGTCCATTTCCTGCTTAGACTTGCTTATTGGCAATAATTTAGGAATATAATGAAATTAACATTTCACACCTTGATGCCAGTGTAACCTATTCTGCACTGCCACTTATCTGAAGTTCAGTAGTTGGACAAGGAGCAAGAGGAGTTCTGGTCATGAAACTGAGAAGAAACATAAAAAAAAATGGAACTGTTCTGTAGAGAAGTTACTGATCCAAGTAGAGAGATAGACTTAACTGGACCAGAGAAGAAGGGAGTACCTGTGTAAGGTAATGTTTTCTTTAGGGTTGTTTGTTTTTTGGGTATGAGATTTTTTTCCCGTACAGAAGTTGAGCTTGACGTTTATTTTCAAGCATTTTGCAAAGAAGGGAGTCTCTGTGTTTAAAAAATAATTTAAAAATCTGGCTAAATTTAGAGGCGGGTACTACAGAGAAAATATGCTGCATAGCTATGCTTTTTTTCTTAGTTATAGCTATATAATACATAGCTATGAAGTTTTTCAGCTTGAGTGTGAGTTTCCCCTCATGCTGTCACAACTTACCCTTTTAACTTTGGCGGTTGTCTCCAGTGTGTCAGACACGACAGGAGCAGTCACATAAGGAAAGGACTTGCTTTCTCCATTGGTTTTTTTTCTTAGCGATCTAACCCCAGTACTGGGTTACAAGAAGCCTTGTGCTGCAATGTTTTTGACTACTCTGAATTTTCTACTAAAATAGCCTGAGGAAAAAAGGGCCTCCTGCCATCCTCTAAGAGGTCTGTAGTGAAGAAAAAGAGTTTGATGTTTTTCAGTATGACAGAACACACACAACCACTTGGCTGCACTTCACTTCATGGGAGTTGAGCAGCCGTAGCCTGGCTGTCATAATGGGCTTCTCCTTTTTACCTGAGGGATAGCAGTGTAGTAGAGAGGTGGGTGTCAGTCTGTTTGCCCAAGTAACAAGTGACAGGACAAGAGGAAATGGCCTCGGGGGAGATTTAGATTGGATATTTGGAAAAAATTCAGCACGGAAAGGGTTGTCAAGCACTAGAACAGGCTGCCAAGGAAAGTGGTGGAATTGCTACTCCTGGAGGTATTTAAAAGATGTGTAGATGTGGTGCTGAGGGACATGGTCTAGTAACTTGGTAGTGTTGGGTTAATGGTGGGACTTGATGATCTGAAAGGTCCCTTCCAACCTAGAAGAGTTCTATGATTCTATCTTGCCTGAAGTCAGTCACCCATCTCTCAGGGGGCAGGAACATACACTGCCTTTCCAGCATCCCAGTCTGGCATCTCGAACATGTGGAAGGAGCAGGCATTTCAGAAGAAGTGCAGAGCATTGATTTTAGAGCCTTGACCTCTTATGAAAGCCTTGTGCATTGATTTCCCTCCTCAGCAGCAGCAGGTCTCCATCAATTGCCCAGGCAGGAGGACTTGGGGCAGGCAGGAGCTCCCAGAGGCTGCTCTGCTGGGTGAGCAGCAACAGGCGGGTATAAGCCTGGAGATACTTGGTTATGGTATTCGCCAGTTAGATTGTTTTTTATTTGAATGGATTAGAAAATGTGCCAGCTCAACTGTTTGCATAGAATGGCAAACAAGTCAGGAAGCAGAGGGCTTTCAGTAACTAGAGTGAGTGGTAAATAAATGTGTTCAAAAGCTGCGTCATCAACTGTCAAACATGTAGAGCTGATGGATTATTCATTTTGCCAAATGTGGAGCTATTTTTTCTAAATAAATAGATATTACTTTTTGATATTGTAATGAAACACGGAAACCTGAGCACTGTGATATTTAGCAAATTCCACTGTCTTTTATTTCATGCATGGAGAAGACATCTCTCCTTTCAAGAAAGCTGAGGCATGCTGTCTCTCTGCCTGTGGAAACAAAAGTGCTTCCAGTGGAGATGTTAAGAACACTGTTCTGTTAAATCCAACACATTTCATGAGATACAGTGGCATCAGATAAGCTTTTATCATGGTGTATTTTATGGTTGATCACTTCTGTACTACGGATTAAGGGAGGCAAAATATCTCTGTGACTCAAAACATGATCCTGAACTTCTGGACCTGGAAATGGGCTGTTTTAAGAAAATTGCCTCTTGAAAAGATATGCAATTTCCAGTGCAGAATGAAAACACAATCTTTTTGCCAAGATACAGTATATCCTTTTGGCAATTCTATTTCTTGATCTAGTGCATGGATGTTAGAGAATCCTAACCATTTTTTGGCTGTCTTGCTTTGAGTGGGAAGGGGAGTCCTGATTTGAGATGGAGAACCAACCGTCTAGTGTAGAAAGGATGGGGAATCACAATATGGGACAGTGCTGTACACAAACATTGCATGCAAATACCATATTGTGAAGAAACTTCCTTGAGTAAGTCAAAAGTGAATATAAACAGAACAAAAATACATAAAGATACCAGACAGGCAGCTCTTTGTTAGCATTATTAATATATAAAGCAAAATACTAACTCGGATAATATTTTCATGCCCTTAGATTTTCAGTGCAAGTTAAAATTTAAAAAATATCATCCTTCCTAACCTCCCTAGAGATGCGAAAATCCTCCCTAAAGATGTGAAACTCATAAGAATTAATAGCAAAATTTGGTTGGTGTACACATTTTCATATGGGATCCCATCTTTTCAGTTCAGTCCCATGTTATCCATATGAGACATGGTAAGGGATTGCACTTAATTCTGAATGGTGGGTCTTTAATATTATCCCACACCTGAGCTCTCAGACTTGTAGTGTAGCTAGAAGGTGTGAGTTCTAGCTGTGGAATATCTAAAAAGGCAAATTCTAAAAGGTTAGCTCTAAAATTGTTAATTACAGCATTTGCATGTTTACTGCTGAGTTTCTTGCATTGTTAACAAGAGGCATTTCTGGGTAGCTCCATGCTGCCAGGAGCAGTTCTTTCTGGAAGCACTGTATGTAGGATTTCAGTGGATGTGGTTGATACCTTGATCAAGTACAGCCTTATCATCTGACACGTATTATCTACAGAGGAAACAACATTGTTGTACTGAATATAGACCTCTTGTGATAGCTATTTTTCCAACTGATGTCAGCAGGCTCAGGAAACATCTGTTGTGTAATGACCTGTACAATCAGTGGCATCCTTTTCAAAATGTCAGCATCTGTTTTCAGACCTGACAAACCCCCCCACCTTTGTTTGTGTTCTAATTGTAACTGTATAACTAATAGAAAAGAGTAGATTTGTTGTTCAGAGACTCCACCTGGTAACAATGATAGAACTATTCAAGTGGCTTAAAAAAGTAAAAGGGGACAGCATGTTGCTGTATTCAGAAGCAATTTCCCAGGTGTGTGAATGTGCTTATGCAATTGCCCTGATTTTTATAGAAAACTTTAATAAAGATTGATGGACTCCACTGCATCTAATTACTGTGTCCAGTGGTTCCTAAGATGCTGAGCTGACTGAAAGCATAGCTGCCATAAGTCAAAGTTTCTTTTTCTCTTTTCCTAGATACCTGACTAATATAAATTTGCTTATTGCACCTTCTATACCCTGTTTAGGACGGGAAGGTGGTAGGCACTGTGTGTCTATAAATGAAGATAGCTATTTTAAAGAACTGTGTTATTGGTTGTCATTGATTGCCTAATAACCACACCTGAGTATAAAGACAGTGACTTAATGATGATAAGTGGATTTTTAGGGTGAAAAATTGCACATCCTCATTGTTCTAAAAATATATGTACAAAATATTTATTACATTAGTATTACTAATGTCTGCTTAGTTACAACTGCCAGAAGCAAGTCAGTGATAAGAATGCATGGGATGGAATGGCAGCTAGCATATTCATTTTTACAGGAATGTACACCAAAAATCTCCATTTGTTTGAAACCTTTGTAATTTCTCTTGAAATAAGAACAAACTTGGAATGACATTTAATCTGTTAATTTTTCATGGGGATTTTTTTCAAGTCACTGTATTTATTGTATTTTTTCCACTGTTATCTTTTTCACTTTACCAGAGAGCTGTGATTTAAAGAAAGCATGCACAATAAAGGTAGAAAAGATTAAACAAAAAGTTAGCAAGTGAAACACATTTTTTTGCAAAACAGTTTGTTAAAAATTGCCCAAAATGTAAATACTTTTTTCTACAGCAACAAAAGATGTCAGGCTTTCAAATTTCAGATTAAAAGTTGAGGAAAATTTCATGGGAAGTTCTGTTCCAAATTCCTTCTTCCTCACCTTTTTCTCTGTTTGGAAAACTTTCTGGACAATACTTGAGCTATGCAGACTACTAGTCAGAAAGCAGAGATCAGCCAGAACTTTGTACCAGAGCATGCGCAGGGAAAGAGCAGCGTTGGGATCATCCAGTTGCCATTACCGACTCAACATATGAACATGTGAATATCATTTTTGTTGGAAATAAGTGTAACAAAACTCTATGGGAGACCTTATAGAAGAGAAAGGGCTGTATTTATTTAGAAAACCTCTGAGTAAGTTGATTTTACTTGCACTCAATCTCTCATAATTCTCATTTACTCGTGTTCTCACACCCAGAAACTTGCAGGCACCAAGACCCGCAGTCCCAAGTCCAGCATCCTGTATGTGGTACACAGCACAAGGACAGATGGTGTCTGACATTGTGTTACTTACATGGGGTCCTTCTGGACTTGAGACAACACAGTAGGTTTAGGACAGGTCTTTCATAACTGTTAGAAGGCTGTACTTAGTATGGAAATGTCCTGTCCATCAGGACTTCACTTCTTGTGGTTTCACTAATCTCAGAACCATATTGCTGCTCATACTCTGTTTTCCCTTGTTTGTTTGGAGTATTTGTCTGTTTCTACAACAGGGTGTTGGAAGGACATTCTTCAATTATTGGAGGAATGGCATAGGCAATATCGCTCTGTCCTGTTGCCATCTTCCTGATGTGGATTGGAGGTCATTGGTGGTGTGGCTGCCCCAGGGTGCAACCTTCTGGCCTTCACAAAAGCAGTGTTCGCCACTTTTGCTTCTGGAATTCACATCCATTCAGACCAATATGGGGTCTCTTTTGTTTATTCCTGCCCACCCAGACACATGGTTTATATTCTTATGCCATTTATACCAACCTTAATGCTTCTGCTGTACCTCCAGATGGGTTCAGTCTGACTGGCCATCCTGCAGCTCTGTCAGTACACCAATTACTGCACTGTTTTTCAAACTTTTCTAAACCAGAGCATTAAGTAGGTTGCTTCCTCCCTTTCTCTCACTTTCTTCTCATGGTATAGTCCTTTTCCAGGTAAATCCTTACAGAATATGGTAATTTAAGAGAGTGCTATGCCTGGAGCTCTGAAAGCATTTTATAGCTCTTACTTCTGAAGTATCTACATGTTAATTTACAGGAGTGTGTACTGCACTTTCAGCTATGTCAGCAGAACACTGAAAAGGTGAATACATTTAGAAATAAGTTTCTTTTAGTTTTTCTCGTCTAGTTTTTATGGTAGCATAGTAGACTGGGATGTGGCCGATGTGGCTCCTATTCCTCATGCTGTTTATTTCCTAATGGGAACTGCTGTTCAAAAATTAAAAATTGCACTTACTTCTGTTGTGATTTGGTATGTTTCTCAAGGTTCTGTGACTCTATGAAATTAGTAGACATTTCACCTGAAACACTTAATCTACTCTAGCACTTCTTTTGTTTGCTTTTTAATTATGAAGTGGCTACTTCTTCATGATGATCCTTGCAAGTTTCTAATCATACAGTGAGGCAGAGCAGTTTTGCAGATTGACCCTCTCAGCACATTTCTGCTTTGAGTCTTTATTTGTTTCACAGATTATTTTTTTTTCCATTTTAGAAGCAAGGTTTTGTAGATCGGTTTTCTCATTTCCCTAATAAATTGAGTGCTTTTGCAAAATGAAATCTTAGTGTTGACTTAACATTAGATTTGGAGTTGGGTTGGTTGTTAGGGTTTGATGGGTTTTTTTTAGTTTTATTGCAGGCTAAACACTTGGAACATATGGGCAGGAGCTTATCTTAACAAACATTTACATTACTTCCATGAACATACGTGGCTCTCAGGCTGAATTTTATTCTGAAACCTTCCCAAATGATTTAGCCTCTGTTTTAAATGAGCTTGGATATCTTGCATGAGAAGGCTAGTATTACTTGAAGGATCTTTAAGAACATCCCCCATTTATGGAAATCTTTTGCTGTTTAAAGATTAGTTTGAAGCCTGAACTCAGCTGGAGGCTTCGCTATGTCCTCATGAGAGCCAGGGGCCAGCAATGCAGCAGGCAGGATTTATACAGCCACAGAATTGTCTTGTTTGGAAGGGACCTTTCAGATCATTGAGTCCAACCATCAACCTAACACTGACAAAGACCACCACTAAACCATGTTGCTAAGCACCATGTCAACCTGTCTTTTTAATACTCCAGGGATGACAGTTGTACCACTTCCCTGGGCAGCCTGTTCTATTGCTTGATAACCCTTTTGGTGTACAATTTTTTCCTAATAGCTAATCTACACTTCTCTGGTACAACTTGATGTCATTTTGTCCTATTGGCTGTGACTTGGGAGAAGAGATCAAACCCCTGCCTCTCTACACCCTCCTTTAAGTGAATTGTAGAGGAATTGTAGAGAGTGATAAGGTCTCCCCTCTGGCTCCTTTTCTCCAGGCTGAACAACCCCAGCTCCCTCAGCCTCTCTCATAAGACTTACTCTCCAGACCCCTGCTCAGCTTCATTGTTCTGCTTGCTAAAATGATTAAAGTGTGAAAAGAGAACCAGTGCTGTAGTACGTAGTAAGCTTTGTAGGTATTTGTGAAAATTTGCGCTGGAGTTCAGCTTGCTCTATGTTCAACTGACATATTAGAAATAATTTTATATAATGGGGACGGATGTCCCATCTCACTAATGGTTTTTGGAGGTGAAATAGCTTGTTACTTGATTCCAGAGCCATTGGATCTTTTAGAGACTGTCTTTTAACCATTATTTTATTTTTTTTGTGCTGAGAGTGACTGGAAAGCGAAACAACCCACTTCTTTCTGCCCCTGTTTTGGACATAAGTAATCAGTGCTATTTTCAACGTCATTTTCATCATTTCAATGTCATTTCAGGAGAAGGGTCAGGGTTGAGGTTTAAGCATTAATTCTTGTTGGGAGCTGCCCAGAAATGAGGGTGCCACGCTGAGTGGCAAGGAGAACAGAGGAGGCAGTGATAGGAGACTGTTGTCACTGTTGTCACTGAAGTGGAGAACAGTAAAAAGAAAGGATTAGTTATACATCTCTGAAACAAAACATGGGCTTGTAAATAAATATCTTCTCAGCTAATTCTTGTTGGATGCAGAACCTTGCTCACATGAGCGTTATTTAGATGTGGTGTTGGGGGATAAGGTGTAGAGAAGAACTTTGTAGAGTAGGGTAGATGGTTGGACTCGATGATCCCAAGGGTTTTTTCCAACCTAGATGGTTCTATGGATTGCCTGTCTCTGGACCCGCTCCAGCATCTCAGTGTATTTCTTGTGAGGGGCCCAATTTAGCACACTCCCAGCACATGGCAGGGGAAAGACAACTGAAACTTGCTGAGGCTTGGGATTACTTTGTATTATTAAGACTCCCATGGCATGCTGTAAAACTTGGGAAGGCAGCTCTCGATCCAAGAAAGCCCATGTTGCTTTCCTTAACATGCCACAGGGTGTTTTGAAGGCTTCCTTTACCCCAGACAACACGTAATCTCTTTGTACCATTTCCGGCACTGCGGGGGCCGTTCCTCATAAAATGTCCTGTCCTGCTCCTTCAGTGCGTGGGTGCAAGCACGGAGTCAATGCAGATGTTGCCACAGCTGTGCAGTGCGGGTCTCAGATACAGCTGTGGGAGGAGTTAACACCTGCAGGGATGCTGCTGTTCACGCAGCAAGATTTAAGCTGTGCTTTTGGCTTCAGTGAGCAGGGTGATGGATAAAAGTGTTAATACAAACGGAGAGCGAGTTTTACACTTTGCAGGACAGTGAGGCTTTGTTTAAATCAGACTGAGCAGGCTTCTGGAATGCGGTCTCTCTCTTCGTTACCAGCTCACAGGCTTTCTGTCTTCTTCAGGTAAGTGCTTTTGCACTGCCTGAATACACTAGATGCACAAATGATTGGTACTGGCAAGAGTGAAGTTTGAAAAATTATTGCATGGGAATGAAAAGACAGTAGTAGGGGAAAATGCTGTTGCTGATGACAGGCAAATTATCAACATTTGGAAATGACACTCCAAGAGAATCCTGCATTGCTATCTTTAATTCTTCGTTGTGAGGGCAAACACTTAAAAAAAGCACCTCACCTTTTTATAATCAGGCCTTTATTGTGTTTGAAGGGCTTCTCAATTCAGAAGTTGAGTGTAGAGTTACGGAGAAAAAGAGAGCAGAAGTAAAAACCATTCAAGTTATCCAAAGAAATATGGGAGCTTGTCTCCATGCAGCAGTTCTTAAAAGCAAAACCAAAGCCTTATCAGTCAGTTTCTTTAACCTCATTTCGGTTGTTCAGTAGTATCTGACATTAATGGCTCATTAAACAAGTAAGCCTCTGTAGTGATTTTCCAAAAACTGCTGTAAAACACACCTTAAAATTCTAATTCCTTTGTTTCTCGTTGCTTCTTTGTCCTTTCAGTTACTCCCGAGACTGAGCAAGTATTACTAGCCTCAGCTAACTTTGTCTCAGTTAGCTTAAATTGAAAGATCTTACTCCCTTATTCCTGCTAAAGAATAAGGTCTTCATTGGTAATTCATCAATGGAAGATATTATGCCTCTCTGAGACCAAATCAGTTAAGTTGTAAGTCCACTGAATCCAGCCATTCTATGTGCAAATATTTCTCCTCAGAGGATCTAACAATAATGATAAGGAAAATCTGAGAAACGGAAAGGTTCCAGTTTCACTTCCAGGAAAGTTTTGCAGCTTTTCTATTACAGAATAAACACCGAGTTTTTCTATTACAGAGAAAACTCTATTTTTAAGATTGTTCTTAGATGACAGGTCTGATCTGGCCTGACGTCTGCAGCAGAGGCTCTTTCTTAGCCTGAAGGAGGCTGCGTTTCGTATGGAGGATCAGGGCAGCAGTGATGCTGAGCTCCTGCAGGTTCTCCTGGCATCACCTCGCTGCCCGTCTGTTCGTACCACATGGCCCAGCATTTGGTTTATGCTACCTTGGCTAAATGAACTCCCGGGATTTACAGTGTGGCTTCAGAAAACAAGAATCAAATCCGAGATAATTGGCTTGAAAGGTTCGCGCTTTTTGGTTTTTGTAATACTAAGCCTGAGGATGTATTTTGCTTGCTGGCAGACCTGCTTTTTGTTTCTGTCTTCTTGGGGGAGGTTCAGTGCATGCAGAAAACCCACAAGTCTGACTCTTCAGTTCCCTGTTGCTGACAGTAAGGATCAGAGTAGGTGTTAAAGTGGTTGTTATCAGTCACAGTGCGATGGGACTCGGGGTTCTTTGCAGGGTGGAAGAAGTTCTATCACCACAACTGTGAATGTGCCCTCAAGGTGACAGATTCATGACTTCAGGCAATAGAAAGCTGTGAAATGTACAAAAAGGGGAGATGCTTAACACAACAGTTATTCGTATGATAAATGTATTGAGACGTCTTTTATCTTGCTGCAAAAGCTGAAGCTGTAAAAGAATTCAAAGCTTGGATGTGGCAGTGGTTTAGCTTTGAGTGTAGTTAGGGTAGAATTAGGCTTGATGTATTGTCCAGTTTTGAGTCCTCAACAAAGCCAGAATTCTAGGATAAATATGATATCAAACATGTAGATGTGTTTTCTGCCAGCTTTTGATCAGAAATGGGCAGCGGCCGCTGTTAAAGGGTTTGTGGTTTCCAGTGTTGGAGAGCATTTTCCAAAACACGAGTGTAACGGATGCATCAGTCTCCCTGACTCAAAAATCTGATATCAGGGTGCTGCTTACTGCAGGACTGAAAAATGAGCAAAACCCAAAGCAAACAAAAGAAAAGAGGGACAAACCAACCTTATCCTCAGCTCTTGGGGACTAATTTGGGATTTGTCTTGTCAATCACCATTTCTGTGGGGCAGGGGAGGCGGTCACTTCAGGTCATGCCTGTGTCAAAGAGGGCAGATGGGTAAAAGGCACTGGACTTTCATTGTTTCTTCCTATACATGCAAAATCTAGGGACTGTCTTGATGTGGGACAGACTGGTGCCTTGCTTATTCAGTCGGAAGAAAATAAGGAAAGATGGAGGGGTGGAAGGGCGGAAGGGAAACGGGAAAGGAGGAAAAGCCAGAAGAGGCGGAGGCAGTGTGTTTTCAAGTGAGACAGGAATAATGCTAATAAGAATAAATATATATATTAACACAAGGAGAATTTAGAAAAACTAGGATGCATGGCATATATGGAGTTATTTGCTTTGGCTTTGTTTGTTTTTTTTAAAGCGTTTCACTTGCTGGCAGTTACAAATCAAATTCTCCAAGGACAACTGTAACAGGAGTGGATCAAGCAGAGAATTAAAACCTGGTCCCAGAGGGATATAGCCTCCATTTCACTTGACAGGGAACAGCCAGGAGGAATATACAGTGCTTGGGGAAAGGTGAGCTGTTTTCTGTTTGCCATGATACAGAAAAGCTCAAAGGAATACTCTTTCTCACTGACTTTTGAGGCAAAGCAATAGGTTTACCAATACCACCCAGAAGAACCTCTCCATTAGTCAAAACTACCTTTGCAGAACAACATACCCTTTTAGAAAGTGATCCTAGGGTTTATTTGTTTTTAACAGCCCTCCCTCTGCTTCCTAGAACTGAAGTGAATAGGAATCATTAAATATTCATGCTAAATACAGACAGAAGGCACATTCACCAACCCAACTAAAGGTTTACTGAGTTTGTGCTTATTATTGAGAACCTGTGAAGTCCTAAATATTTAAACCAAAAGACATTTGGGGAAATGTGAAAAAAATTGCTGTTTGACATATTTGGAAAATCACAGAGAACATGCTTAAATCCTCAAGAGGGAAAGTGAAAGAAAAGAGAGGGGAGAGAGAAAAAATGTGTTTGTATGTTTAATTTTATATTTTTTTAAAGTTACAGCTTGTTCAGTCTTTCTGGGGTTTTGTTGGGTTTTGACTGTTGGGGTTGTTTTGGCTAATAAAAAAGACTTTTGCCCATAGTAAATTTACAAAGTGTTCATGCTGAAAATTAAAATTACTGTTTTGAAAACAAACACTTAGAGGACTTTGAGTTCCCTCTGCCTCTGAATTCTTTCCTTTCTTTTTTTTCTCTGATAAATAGCTTTCTGTTGAAAAATTCTGTTTTCGAAAAGAATGCTTTTTGCAGAGTTAAATTCTTCCTGAGTTTAATGTCAGTATCTAAGTGCAGTACGTTCTCTACTATTTTACCTGATCTAATTTTTGGTGAGGTGTCATGGCCCTTGGGAGGATGTTTTGCAGGCTGCATTGTGCAAGCCTACACTTACACAGATTCTGTACTTGCACCTAAAAAGGGGGGAAAAGCAAAAAAAAAAAAAAAAAAAAAAAAGAATGCAAAGAAAACGTAGCTGCTGCAAGTTTGGGGTTGACAACAATTTGGTTTCTGTCACCTTTTTTTTTTTTTGCCAGTGTAGAATACAACTGAGTCTTTGAACAGCACCACGTAGCCCTCATGGAATAGAGATCAGTGTCTTCCTCCTGAAAAGTCTCCTTGGTACATGCCAGTGAAGGCTGTGATAGTGACACTGCCCTTTGTTTCTTCTGGCTTAGAAAATAGCACTTTTTGAAACCGTACTAACAAACCACCATTCCCTAAAACTTGTACTGATTTTAACTAAGTAATTTTCTCTTCACACCATAGATTTGCTGCTCTGTGTGTAAACAAAACATAATTTTATAAAGATTGTCTGGGTGATGGGACTTACTTTCCATCTCTTATTGTACTGCAGTGTCATATTAGCGAGTCAGACTGACATTCCCTCCATACCTCTCCTTCCAGTTAGACCTTTGTGGTTGTCATCATAACTGAAGGACAGCAGGTTTTGTTAGTCAGATGCCATTTTGGTAAAAGCGGATGAGAGAGTACAAGCATTTGATTTGTATGGAGATAAACGGCATTAATAATCATGTTTCAATCCAGTGGTTTTAAATCAGCTAGTCAGCCCATTCTTGGCACTTCATATCCTGAGCTGTCTTCTGCTGGGTCTCAAAACAAAATGCCATTTGTGAAAGTGATGCTAAAACAGCTGTTCTTCTATGCATGCACCAGCACTGAACTTGTGCCTGGGGATGGTCAAAACAGATGAGCTCCAACAAAAACATTTCTGATGGCACTGCTGTGCCTGAAAAACAAAAAGCCTTCCTGCATTGCACCCACTGAAAGACAAGCAGAGAACTATTACCACAGGGAAGAGAATGCAAGCACTTCTGTTCTTCTGCTCATCTCCAAAGACCATGCCTATAAGATCTTGTGTTGGTGATAAGGTTATAAAAACAGGTTTGCAGCATTATACTTCATGCTTGTCTTAAAGCCTTTGCTCCCAGAGTCCATTGGTTACAGAACCCCTGTCTCTTTCTCTTGCTCTTTATTTAACTCCTGTGCACAGCACTTTACACAAAAGTCTTTATGATATGAAGAGTGCATTCCAAAAGCTCAATAAACAGGTAAAGATGAATCAAAGAGTGTAATATTAAAAATAATAATTTTCAAGTAAATATTGCAAATTATGAACATCTTTCGTGTGATTTTAGAATGCCTGTATAGAATCATAGAATCGTATGGGGTTGCAAGGGACCTCTGGAGATCATCTAGTGCAACACCCCCCCCTCCCTCCCGCCAAAGCAGGTCTACCTAGAGCAAGCTGCACTAGGAGAGTTTATTATTACAGCCGAAGAGTCCTTGACAGTGCATCCAGCTTGCTTTGCCCCTTTTTAAAGTTGTTGTAAAATATTTTTATTTATGGGTAATCATCAGGTTTCATGACTTAGGAACAAAATGAATAACAAGAGCAACTAAAGCAAAAATTGGCATGGAATCATAGAATCATTTTGGTCCAACCATGAGCCTGACACTGACAAGTTACCACTAGACCATATCCCTCAGCACTACATCTACACCTCTTTTAAATACATTAAGGGATAGAAACTCAACCACTTCCCTGGGCGGTCTGTTCCAATGCTTTCTGTGAAGAATGGTTCCTTATATCCAACCTCAACCTCCCCTGTTGCAATTTGAGGCCATTTCCTCTATCCTATTGCCTGTGACTTGGGAGATGAGATCAACTCACACCTCTCTATGCCTCCTTTCCTGATTTCTTAAGTTCAAGAGCGCTTGGCACTCTAAGGAAAGTGTCCTTAAAGATCTGCCAGCTCTGTTCTGTTCCTGGCAGTTTCCCAGGCAGTCCTTATTGACTAACTCCTTGAAGAGCTGGAGTTTTTCTTTCCTAAAATTCATGGTATCCTGACTTTACTCTTCCCCTGACCTGTATCCCTCAAGATGGTGAACTCCACCGGTGCATGATCACTGCGGCCCAAGCTGCCTCGGATCTTGATGTCATCAGTTAGCTCACGTTGGTAACCATCAGGTGTGGTATCACTCTCCTGTGGCAGGGCTGTCTATTCCCTAGCTTAAGAAATTATCTTCCATGGTCTCCAGGAGTCTCCTCTATTGCCTACACCTCATTGTGCTGTTTTTCAAGCAGATGTAGGGTGGTTGAAGTCCCCCAGCAGGATGAAAGCCTGCAAGAAAGATATGTCCTGTAGCTGGAGCAAGAAGGCTTCATCAATAGGGTCCCCTTGATTGGCTGGTCTGACACCAACCACAGGGTTCGCTTTATTGTCTTAGTCTCTAATTCTTACCTACTGGCTTTCAGCCGACTTGTGGCCATTCTTCAGAGATGGCTTTTCACAGTCTATCCACTTCTTGATGTAAAAGGCAATGCCTTCACCCCTTCTTCCTCACCAGTCCCTTCTGAACAGCCTGCAGCTGTCAGTAGCCTCACTCCAGGCATGGGATTTGTCCCACCAGACTTCAATAACATCAACCAGCTCTTTTCATACCTCTCCAAACACAGACAAATACTTGCCTTTTCTTTATTGGTTCACAATTTCACATTACATCTGAATTTATTGTGTGTGTCATGCTTCTCCGTTGTTTCCTTGTAATGCTGATAAACTGGAATGCATTGCCTTAATGGCCCAGGACTGTTGCTGGGTTGTTGGCAGCCCTGGCACCTCCAATAGCATGGAATCACAGAATTATGGAATTGTTGGAGATGAAAGGGACCTTCTAGAGATCATCAGTCCAATTCCCCTGCCAAAGCAGAATTGCCCAGAGCACATCACTCAGGACTGCATCCAGGTGGATCTTGAAAATCTCCAGAGAAGAGGACTCCACACCCTCCCTGGGCAGCCTGTTCCAGTGCTCTGCTTCTTTACCCTCACAGTAAAGAAGTTTTTCCTTGTATTTGAGTGGAACTTCCCATGTTCCAGCTTGTGCCCGTTGCTCCTCGTCCTGTCACTGGGAACCACTGAAAAGAGTGGCTCCATTCTCCCTCAACCCACCCTTTAGTTACTTATAAGCATTAATAAGGTCTCCCCTC
This sequence comes from Scolopax mira, assembly GCA_004320125.1. Classification (NCBI taxonomy): domain Eukaryota; kingdom Metazoa; phylum Chordata; class Aves; order Charadriiformes; family Scolopacidae; genus Scolopax; species Scolopax mira. Next base: position 24,737 of record BJBW01012049.1, read on the forward strand.
AGCCTTCTCTTCTCCAGGCTAAAGAGTACCAGCTCTCACAGCCTTTCTTCATAAGAGAGATGCTCCAATCATCTTTGTTGCCCTATCACCCCATGCCTGCAATTTTGAAGTCTCCCCTGTCACAGCAGAGCAGCTGTAAATATTTTTGTTTAAATGCTCTTAGCTGGAGAAACATACCAAAAAGTGTTGCAGCAATAGGCATTTCACCACCCAGCTGTGCAAAGTGAGCTAAAGAGGATCAGGGGAAGCATGACCTGGTTGTTACCTGCCAAGAGAGCTATGCAAGATAAATGAAAGCTCCCAGGATGGCCAGGACAAAGACAGGCAAGACTGGAGGCCTTTCAGACTTCATACAAATACTGTGGCCTGTTACTAGTTATGGCAATATCACATTTATTAGTGACTTCTCATTTATTCTCCATTTGGTTCTGTAATTCTACCTCTTTAAATTTATTCTTTGGTCTGCATAGTTCTGTATTTACTGAGGTTCTCCTGAGTTTATGGATATGGTTTTTTTAGTTTGTGTAGATGGCTTGAATGCATTTTAGGACTTAATTAGTACTGCATATCTTTTCATATCTGGGTATAATGGGAGAGCCCTTTCTCTGTAGTTGGCCATTGACTAAGACAAGTTTGTGTCATGTTGCTAATGAGCATATTAACCAGCATGGGTCTGGTGTGAGTTGGACAGAGTACCCAATTACCACAGTGGCTGCTGGGTCCTGTTGTGTCCCTGGGGCCCTGCTTGGCTGCCTGTGGTGAATAGGGTTTAGACCTACTTTTCTTTTGTAATCTTTAGCATTGTTTGCTAGCTTGGGTCTTTCACCTCATCATTTTTTTTTTTTTTTGCTTTTTCAACCTTCTTAGAAGATGTAGGCAACTTTTCAAACTTCGTAGTTCTTGTGTTTTCCTTATCTTGGCATTTTATGTTTCCCAATGTGTTGTTCATGCTCTTAACTTTTCTGTTTTAGTTAAATCATGCTAACAGTGCTCTGTGGCAAATAATGTGTGCCTTTCTTTTTAACCCTTCTTCTGTTTTTTCTTCTGCCGCTTTCCCTATCTGCCCCTCTCCTCCCTCCACTTATTTACATTAATACTTTCCTCATAGAAATTCTAGTATTTCTGTTGTGACATTCTATCTATTCTGAAAACCTTGTCTGCTGACAAGACTTCAACTTGCCCTTCATCTTTGCAGGGATTATGTTAGTGGCAGAAGAACCAAACCATTGTTAATTCCATGTGTCTGTCTGTTAACTCATTGCTCACTCACAGTTTAACTGAAAGACTCACTTCTGTCTCCAGCAAAAAATGTGCAGTTGGTTCCTGTGATGCCCCGGGCCCCCATAATTTGATTTGAGTTGGTGGCAGCGAAGAGGGCTGATTATAACAGTCACATGAACAGTTTGGAAAAGATTCTAGAACATAAATTGTTTTCTAATTATTTTGGTGGATCACCTGGGCTGGCAACAATCTTCTAGATTATTCCAGAGAGACTCAAACTTCTGTTGATTAGAATTCATTCCAGTTGCTCGTGTGCATACTTATCCTTGGTAAGCAAATACAACTGTGATGGCAGAAACACAGCTATGGCGATATAGAGGGCTTTATTTTTATCCCCGTGTGACCTTTCTGGCACATTCATTTCAGGAAGGGTTCACTTTCATTGCTGTGACCATATGGATGGTACCAGGAAGGAGAGTTGAGACATGAACTAAGACTGAAGTTGTGCCTGCCTTTGGTGTCTGGCTGGTTTAGGCTGCAAGCTTCCCGAGCTGAAGTTTTGTTCAGAGGAACACATCCTGCTGGCATCACTTGTGTTGATTCTTAATCATGTTTTCACATGGGAATGCTGAACTAAAATTGTCTAAGGTCTGCAAGGAGCCCTTCTAAAACAGTGATGTACAAGCAAATAGGAAGGTCATTCTTCCCCTCTACTCTGCACTGATGAGGCCACAACTGGAATACTGCATCCAGTTCTGGGCTCCCCAGTTCAAGAGAAACAGGGAACTACTGGAAAGAGTCCAGCATAGGGCAACCAAGATGATTAAGGGATTGAAGCACCTCCCTTACGATAAATGGCTCAAATTGCTGGGGCTCTTTAGCCTGGAGAAGGCTGAGGGGAGACCTTATCTACATTGACAAGTATCTAAAGGGTGGGTTGAAGGATGATGGAGCCAGACTCTTTTCAGTGGTTTCCAGTGTTTGGATGAGTGGCAAAGTGCACAAGCTGGAACATGGGAAGTTCCACTCAAATACAAGGAAAAATTTCTTTCCAATGAGGGTGCCATAGCCCTGGAAGAGGCTGCCCAGGGAAGTCGTGGAGTTCCCTTCTTGGGAGATCTTCAAGCCCCGCCTGGATGCAGTCCTGAGTGATGTGCTCTGGGCAATCCTGCTTTAGCAGGGGGGTTGGACTAGATGATTTCTAGAGGTCCCTTCCAACTCTGACAATTCCATGATTCTGTGATTCTGAGATTTTATTCTTGTCTCTTGCTTTCTGTACAGGGTAAGATTTCCTCCAAGAAGACTCCTGGACAGAGATATCTAGATCAAGTTGCCTTTTCCTGTCTCTTATAAAACCCTGTCTCATGACAGAAGCCATGCTAGCTTAACATGGGGATGAATTTTATTCTTCTCACAGCAATGTCTTGATGAAAACCAAATGTGAAGTGTCATACAGCTGAAGGCATTCTTCACAGCTGAAGAGTAGGTAGCCCTTTCAGCTTTCTAAGAGAGATAAGAACATGGTTACTTCTATTTGTATGTCCACTAAGAGCTATCTGAAGAGCTGCTTGATTGCTCGAGTTAAAAGATGGGAAGAGGATATTAGCTTGTGCTTATTAGCAGCCAAAAATACCAAACATAGTGTATGTTTGGTATTTTTGGCTAATTGTAGCCATTGCAAGTGTGCTGAAATCTTTCCAAAGTTTTCCATGATAGAAACATTTGATCTATTAACACTGATACTTCACACAGCTTTTCTTTCTCAGATTCCATCCTGCTACTTGTCATTATCACCAGCACTCTGAACACTTACATTGCTTTGTTAGAAGAGACACATTGTTGTTTTGCATCTTGGGTCTCAAATATCTCTTTGCAAACAGGTCCTGAAATTTGAAAGATCTTCTTGAAAGTAACCCTCGAGAGAACAAGGCTGTAAAGTAATTTATACTTCCAAAATACTTGAAAAGCACCATCATATGCTCCTGATTGTTTGGGGAAGCTGTCTGTGTTTAGCTGTCACAGTCATTCTCTTATGAGCAAATACCTCCCGTTGTGATAATTGTTGTATTGCTTGTCTTGGGACTCTTTTATGCCAATCGTTATTACTGTGAGCTTTGCTCCACGGGACCGAACTCATTATAGTGGATCTCCTCCTCCCCACTGTCATCCATCTCTCTGTCAATTTCCTGCTGTTTTTTTTCCTTTGTGCCAGGAGATGTAGGGAGGTGGGATTTGGAGACATTCCACTTTTGTTTGTAGGAGCAGGTAAACATGTTTGGCTACTGCAGGTAAGGAGGGGGTCATCTGGGTCCAATTTGTATTCGTCAGCACTGAGACGGTCATTGCATACTCGTTAATAGCAGATCAGAGGATTACCAAGCGGTGGTCAGTCCATTTGGGTGAGGTGATGTGCCCGTGACTGTCATTCTGCTGAATTCACCGAATGCACAGTCGGGCTTTTCTGTGGCTTTTTAGCAGTTGTGAGGACAGGCAATATTTGATTTAGGACACAGCCTGACAGTGTAGACAATCGGTGATCTTCCTTTTAATAATTCTCACTTACAGCTATGCTCAGTACCTGAACACATAGCTCTGGTACCCTTGATCCAAATATGGGCAGACTGAAAGCTGAATTTGTAGTTAAACTGGGACACGCTCTTAGCTGTTGTGGAAGTTTTATCCCTGCCTTTGAAAAGTTCAGCCCTGGCCATTTTTATGGCAGCTGTGCTCTCTGCAGACATCATTAATGCATCCGACTGCAAGAGGAGCAGAAGCATCTCCCTGTGGATGTACCTGAGTGTTAGTGGCAGTGGAGGGCAACAATTTGGTCTGGCTTCGGCCACTTTTAAATGATGAGCAGCTGAGACCAACCGGGGAGATAAAGTCTCACAGACCCCTTATGTGCCTGATCAACAGAGCTTAGATAACTTTTGCAACACTTCCTGTGGAGAACTTGACACAGGCTAAAGAAGCTTTTTGTTTTGGAGGGATCAGGATCAGGCCCTTGTCTACTGGCCAAAGTTAGAAAGACCAATAAAGGAAAGGCAAGGAAACAGGTTTACATCTTTTTATGGGTATGTCTATTCAAGAGTGGAAGTGGAAGCTTGTTCATGCTGCTCCTTAAATGGTCACTTACTTGGTTTTCATAGGAAAAGATGATGCACCTAGGGATGCGGCTTATCCAGTGATGTACCACTCTAGGAATCCAGATCTTTGCAGGACTGTCCTGGACACTGACCTAGAATTTACAAAACTGAAAGAAAAAGCACAACCAAAAACCATCCTGAGAAGAAATGAGATGTGCTGGGCAGTGGTGGTGAAGAGACAGGATGAGGAACGAGCAACTGAAGGACAAAAAACAGGAGAGAGAAAATGAGATGGAACATGTCAATTGGGAGAGAGTAAAACTTGAAAATGGTTTTGCCCATTAAATAGTAAGCTAAAAGTGCTATGCAGCACCAAAAAGCCAAAAACTGCTCTGAGGAAGCAAATGGTGGAAGAGAATAAGCTGTTAAAGGGTGCTTTACAGGAGAAAAGGCCATTATGACTCAAAATCAGGGACTGAACACCCACCTCTACCCCCTGCTGCAGACAGACAGACAGACAGAAGACACACACCCCCTGTAGAGTAGCTATAAAAGAGGGTCCAGCATCAGTCTAAACAATGGTGTGGGGGATGCAAATCCTGAAAGAGAAGGTGCAGACTTAAGAGACTGTTGAGAGAAGGGGAAAAGTTAAGTGCAGCATTACTGGGGCAATGTGATGCCTAATCACAGCTGTCACTACAGCTCCTGACAAAAGGGGTGACAGGGTGGACAGAGACCTGTGGTTTGACCTGGTTCAACCCCATTCTTCACCCTGAGCAGCAGAGGGTCACAAGTCCCAGTGCTCCTGTACTGGGAGGTACTGGGAATCTTCATTTTTTTGGAGCACTCTTGGCTGCTGTAAAATGAGAAGGTTGAGGAATAAGGGAAGGATGGGAAATGCGCAATCAGAGACGTGTCAAGTTGTTAGAAAACTACTGAGCTGACCGCAGGCTTGGCTGCAAAATTAGGTCTTTTAAATAAAAATACGTGCACTGAATGGCTTCTTAAATAAGAAAGGAGTATATGCCTTACCATGGCTGAATGAGAAAATGCTGTGCAAGCTTCCACTACGGCTGTGCAGTGGGTGGCTGTAAAAGCTGGGCTAGATGCATCCCCTGCAGCCACAAATCATCATCCTGGGTAAGTGCATTGACTTCTCCAAGCTTTAAAAGGAATATCAAAGAGTGAAATGTTACACCGGAGGGAAGAGTATGTCCCAAATTAAAGCATATTTGGGTCAGAAGAGATTGTCAGGCTCTGTCTGTGATCCTCTGAACCAGTGGTCTTTGAAGTGGGGCACACACACTGCAACGGGTGGATAAGACTGTGGGACGTGGAAGAATAAGACATTGGGACGTGGAAGAAAATTGGCTTGTACCATTAATAAATATTTAGAAGACTGTTTGCTTCATCTTTAGCTCATCCTTTTTCATTTCTATTTTTCTGTATGCTTTATAATTTACATAATTTTGGCGGAGACTGAGGGCAGACCTTCTCGCTCTCTACAGCTCCATGAAAGGAGGCTGGAGAGAGGTGGGGATCGGTCTCTTCTCCCAGGTCACAGATGATAGGACAAGGGATTCAAGTAACGCCAGGGGAGGTTCAGGTTAGATATTACAAAATATTTCTTTACTGAAAGGGTTATCAGGCATTGGAATG
>BJBW01012052.1:2371-13035 GCA_004320125.1 Scolopax mira
GCCCAGGGCAGGGGGTGGCACTGGATGATCTTTAAGGTTCCTTTCAACCCAAACTATTCTATAATTCTAATATATGCGGGCAAAAAACCCTTAGTGGCACGGCTATTCTTATTATTTATTTGGGAGCCTCTTGGCTGGCTCTGAAATGCCTCTCTGACCTCATGCTGCATTCCCAACACTACTACACTACTACAAAGCCCAAGAGCACTGGTTTTACTGTTTCTGACTGGTTTTCTCCTTTCCTCCCCAGTCAATGGTTCTAAATGGCGGAAAATAAAAATCTCAGCGCTTGTTCCCCGACGTTAAAATCTCCGGGCTTCAGTCTCAGCCTCCCAGCAGGAGAGTGACAGGGGTGGAAAGCTGGCACAGCAGAATGGTGAATCGGGCACTCCCTTTGGTTTTTAGGCTGTTTACTCAAAACAGCCCTTGAGAAAGATGCTACGCCTCAAGCAGATGTCACATTCAACCGGTTTAGCAATATTACGCCTAGTTCTTCTCAAGGTAGTCCAGGAGGGGAGAGGGAGAATAGAATATACGTTAGTGCAAGTTCACATAGACAACATATGAATATTTAGTACAAAATGTTCTTTCAAGGTGGGGCAAACATTTGTGATTGTGGCACAAAAAGAAGGTATTTTGTAACATTTTTAACAGCTTGGCTGTGAAAAAGCATTTCTGGGAAATATGTTTAGACACAGACTTCCTCACGTGATACCCCAGTATTTCAAGGCAATAACTTTGTTTTTTGGGGTTTTTTTTTATTTAATTAAATCAGCTTTATCAAGCCAATTCCAAACAAAACTAAATTGGTCATGGTTTTTTGGTTGAGTTTTGTTTTTTTGGTTTTTTTTTTGCTTTTTCCTCTTTGGAAAAAATAAAGCTATGCTAAGTTGAGGGATTCTGCTCCTCATGGGTTTTACCCATTCAAAGTTTCTTTCATTTCCTCAGGACTCTTCAGTTAACAACTTCCAGTGTAAGGTTTCAAAAGTTGGTTCACATTCTCACTTAATCCTGAAGAATTGCAGCTTCCAAGAAGCTCACAGACTACTTCTCCCTGCTGAAAAACATTTCAAAAACTTGGCCCTATTTTAATTCAGTCTGATAGGTCTTATATCCAAAATGAAGACCTGAATAATCCCTAAATTGTGGAGAGCAAAGAATTCAGATATAAATTTTGCAGCACAGTCTCTCTCCCATCTTAAACACTGGGATTTGGCTCAAGGTCCAGCTGAACAGAAAAGTTAAGGCCTTGGTTTTCTCTGACTTACATGGCACGGAGATGTGTTCAGCAGTAGCTTCTGAACACCATCAGCCAACATAAGCCAAGCACGCGTGGAACAGCCCTTGGTTATATAGACATTGTCCTTCTTTCACTTGCCATAGCCTGGTACTGCCCAAGAGCACAAGAAAAGTAAAAAGCCTTGAGTTCATCTCAGCACCCCTACCCTAGATACTGTGATGAGCTGAGCCTGAGCAGGACAGGAAAAGGACCAGCAGGACAACCTCAGGCAACCTTGTCATCAGCAAACCTGGTTTTACAGGGAGGGTGCTAGATATCTCTCCAAACAGAAGCATTTCCAAACTGGAGAAAAATGCAAACACCTCATGTAGAAGCACCTTTCCCTTGGATTTTTATTATTATTATCATCATCATCATCATTTTAAAGAATATATTTTGTATCGAAACACTGTCAGCATTCTTTATACAATGGAAAATGACACAGTCATCATGTAAAAGAGTAAAAACAGAGCAAGATAGGAACATTTCATATCAAGATTCAACGTGGAGTACAAATAGAATCTGATATACAATTTAAAAGCCACGCACCAGATAAAAGACCATCTGAAAAACAACAGGTTCTCTCTTAAATTTGGAAAAAGGAGGAAAGGTCAGGAAATGTCAACGTTAAGGCTAAAAATTCCATTTAAAACTTGTATTTCGTAGCTGGCAGCCTGATTCTTACCTTGTCTGCAGCAGCAGCAACACCCCCCTGGCTTTACAGAGAGATTTGCCCTTGCATGAAATAAGAATCAGGCTTCTATGCTCGAAGGACTCTGATTGACCTCAACAGGCTTTGGACTAGAGCCACAGCTGGAATTTCAGCTTGCAGTCTAAGGCTTCTTAACTGCAGACCAAATTAGAGCAAAATGAGGCTTTACAACTGGCATTCTACCCTTAACTTCGGATATTCCAGTTCTGGTTGCTTTAAAACATAGCTTTATTGCAGGTTTAACATAGTTCTGTTTGTGAGATTCTTCTCTCTCTCTCTCTCTCACTTTTTTTTTTTTTTTTAAATACTGTGCTACAAAGGATGTTTTTGTATTCTGTGTCTTAGAAAGTCCCTATATTACATGTTTTCAAAATTGCCTAACTACATGTTTGTAACAAGATTATAACCACTCAGAAAGACCTGTAAGAGTCTATTGTAAGCAGCCAAGGAAAAAAGTGTGTTTAGTCCCAAAGAAGTCAAGAAAAGTGGCTGTGTTCGTTTATAGTGTAGCACAATGACTGTGTTTATACAGCTATACCTACTATTTAAAAAGCTACTTGAAAAGTTACTATTCATGTGCAGTAGCTGATTTTCAAGCATTAATAACTTGGCTGTCTAGACAAGTTTTAATTGTCATATCAAAGGCTGAATGTGTTCTCAAACAAGTGCAAAAAAAAAAAATCTCCCATCTCCCTTGGAAAGAGGCTGGTTCTCTTTTGGAGCTAAGAGACTGCCAAATTTAACTTTTTCTCAGGTTATAAAAAAAAACAACAACTGCTGTTGAAGTTTTTTAAAACAGATTCAACTTTTTCACTCAAACCTATCCTGTGCAGCAAAGTTAGTAAGCCCTGAAAAACAGTTTCTAGTGAATATGCAGAATTCCTCCCACCCCCACCAACTACCGTGCCCACATTTTCCCAGGGCCTAGAGGGCTCCATTAAAACGTAACTAAACGTTGGGTAGGAAACATGGTTTTTCAAGAATGACATGTAAAGTTTACCCAAAGGACCTAAGACAGTTTGTACATTCAAAACGTTTACACTTTGCTGTTCTTAACCATCGGTAAGATTGTTCATTTTTACTAATAATACATACAATGAATATAAATAAATAAACTACAGATAAGCTTTAAAAATTGTATTAACAATACGTTGTGCAAAAAACTCTTAACTATCTACATTCTATGCAAATACCCTGACTAAAATATACAGGCTGTGTCCTCGTACCCTCATTTCTGGTTTTTTGCACAGTCCTTGGGCCAAATCAGCAGCTGGGAGCGATCGGCAAAATTCCACTGCAAGCCATGGAGGTGATGCCAATTTACACCAGCAGGAGAGCAGGCCCCCAGGCACGGACCAAAAATCCCACAGAAACCAGTGGGGATTGTGCTTGACTAAGGACTAGAGACAGTTTTGATTGTACCCCATTAAAGTGAGTGAGAGTTTTGCCATTGATTTCCATGGAACCAGGCTCAGGCCCCGGGGTAGGGACATCAGCATGTGGCCCTATGTTTGTGCTACACTACTCCACTTCAGTGCAGAACCAATATTTGCAAAAGAAAAACAATTTTTTTTTTTTTCTGTGTGTGTGTGTGTGTGTGTTTGTGTGTCACTGCTGTTCAGTAACTTGCATTTCAGAAAATTGCCTTTCTGCGAGATGTGAAACGAGCCTGTCAGTCTTTCCGAAGAATCCACTCCCGTTTGATTATCCAGCACGGGTGAGCTAGTTTTATCCAAATAAAATGGCTCAACTGTCTATTAACCAACAGTTCAGTAGGACAAACAACAGCCCGGTTCACCGGCACAGGAGTGAAGAAATGGAATGAGGCAGCCTTCCTACCATAGCTGTGTCCGGAGCCGGCTGCTGCTTCCCAGTTTGGAATCTCTAGTCCTGCCAGGCTCAGCCCAGTTTCGTAAGCTGAAGGTCTCCGTTTATCTTTATGGTGTCAATTGCTGACAGGGTTTCAATACGATGGTAAAAATCAAAGAGCTGATGTCCATCCACAAATATTCTAAACCGGGGATGCTCGCAAAGGATCTCAACCTGGAAAAATAAAAACCACGGAAGGGGTTTGTTCGCGGCGGAACTGGGGATATACAGAATACAGGGCTGACACTAGTTTGCCCCCACCACACCAGTTACACTATGGTGGATCTGCTCTAACTTCACAGGGACCTTAATCCAACCTCACGCTGTCCTGGGTAGGAAGGACTCTGCAACCCAGTCCCACTGGCATCAGGGAGGTTTTGCCTCTTGCAATAATACCAGAAACAGACTCAAACTTCTATTACAGGGAGAAGAAATTGTATCCCCAACCCCAAATCTTGCATTCCTTGCTGCAGGCTTGTTTTTTTGGTTTGGTTTTTTTTTTGATTGGTTTTTTTTTCTGCAGAACGAAGGGGCAGTTCCCTCTGCAATGCTTTCCCCGCTTCCGTTAATTTACTTAGGAGGGAGTCGGGAGGAGAGGAGGGACAGGTTTGCCCTCCCCTCCCACACGTTCACACAGAGCTGCTGCAGAACTAAAAACCCTTCCCTGCTGTGGCTGCAGCCAGCCCAGGACTCCCCGTTGGGACCAGACTCCACACTGAGACCACAGCGAGGGAAACGCGGCGCAGGATGCCTTGAGTTCAGCCAGACGCTTCGCAGGAGGCACAACCAGGATCAGGGAGAGACACAGCTCATCCCTCCTCCTAGAGCCCTGCAGAAACATTCTGGAAAAGCAACAAAGCCCAGAGCTGAACAGGCTCGGACAGGTCGGGAGATTCCTGATGTTTGGGGTGACTCCAGAGGGTGCCCCGTAGTTGAAGCTTCGCTGGAGCTGTCCCAGCAGGGATACAAGGGCACGGAACAGGGGCGCTTCTCCCAGGCCCTCGGAGATCTCCAGGCCCAGACAGGCTAAGAATAAAATCTGCAGGGAAGCCAGGTGTAAATCCTGGGTCATCTCAAGAGGCTGGTAGTCCGGAGCGGAGCGTTGCCACCAAGCACCTGGCTCTGCCCACTATTGCAGCCCACAACAGCAGGAATGGGGCCAGTGGACAACTCGGCGTGCCGAAGCCCCAGATGAGTTGCAGCAGACATTTGGGGAGAACTCGAGCTCCTGGGGACCCAGTGGCACGCCGTGTACGTGGGGATGTGCCCACAGTGCCACGTCGTGCCTGTGTCACCACAGCAGGTGCACCCTAGGCCGTGCTATGTAAAGGATATGGTTAGCCTCAACACTGCTTACCATCCTTTTTCTTTTCTTTTTCTTTTCTTTTCCAGATCACCCTGGGCCACGCCAGAACAATAACTGGACTCTGGATCAGAAGTAAATGGCAAGAACACTTAATCTAATTCATCCACCCCAAGGGAGACCATCAGAAGTGAAAAGCCAATTGGGGGTCTAAATTCCATTACGTGTTTGGGGGAAAAAAAGGAGGAAAAAGAAAACCACCTCCCTTTCTACAGTATCTCATGGCAAACGTGCAATAGTGCTTTCCTCTCATGTCAACTGTCATTAGTGGGACAACCATAAAAACACCTAATTTGTCTGGCCCAGTAACCACCCACTGCAGCAGGTCGTTGGAACCAGCAGGACCAAGCCCCAGCGACTTTGGGGGTTGGGGGAGACTCTCCTGGGGGCAAGGGGAATTAATAGAGTTTGGCAGCTGGTCAGAGCGTTGGCATTTAGCAGAGGGGCTCATGAGGTTTCGTAAGAGGGGCAGGGAGGAGGAGGAGGAGGAGGGTTTTTCTGGGTCAGCCGTGTGGAGAAGGCGTGCAGCCTTTTTTTTCCTCAATGTGGTGAAGCCACCCGAGAGAGAACAGGCCCTCTGCAGCTGCATACTTTGTTAGTCCTGATTTGCAAAGACATCTTCACGTAACCATAAACACCACAGATGGGAATCTGCTTCTGGGTCGACCCAGTCCATCCCCTCCGTGACAGGGAGTCCACGTACCATATTTCCAAGCAACTAGAGGGGATTTAATCCCGGGCTTCAGGAAAGAACACCACTATTGCTTAGCTGTTTAATCTGCTAACGCAAAGGGCTACGGTCAGCCCCAGCCTAACATCCCTAGAGACACAAAGGATGAACAAGATCCTTATTAACCGTGCTCAACTGCAAACACTACGTCCATTAAAACCCCCATCAAAACATCCGGCAGCCCCAGCGTGTATTTTCATTCTCCGTAATGCACTAATAACACAATAACTTTTTAATTTATAGCTGGAAAGCTAAGCTCGGGAAGCGCGCTTCGTCACGCCACCGGTCCAACCTCCTACTTGTCATAGCAGCCTGCTGAGGTGTCCTGCCTGGATAACAAGCCATCCCACAACCTGGGGGCACAGCCGGAGAAGCAGCGGGGATTTTAGGAGATTTGGGGAGATTGAGGCCGCCGCCATCCTGCTACTCACCCTAAAAGGTTGGTCCGGTATAAAGGGAAAGTAAGGAATAGATGATTGCTCTTCCCCCCATTCTCCGGCTACGCAAGAGTTTCTGACAAACTGTCTGTCCGTAAACACGGCTTTCAGTTCGATAGCCACATCCGCAGGAGGATCCTCCGACTCCCCGCAGGTCAGGCTGATGCCAAAGCTGCAACACACACGGGAGGGCTCTTGGTCACCCCGAAATAAAAAGGCAAAACAGCCCCAAATTCCACCCGTCTCCTTTCTCAGCTTATTAAAGCCACCAAGGGTATAGCGGCACGGGGCAGGGTGGCCGCTCAGCTCATTCAGGCAAAGCTCAGGAGGGACAAGAACATGGTTATAGTATATATTTGTGTGTGTGTGTGCATGTATGTGTATATATACATACGTATATATATATATATATATATATGCTCCTTTACTCCCAAGCCAAACAGTGGGAAACAGAATCCCTTAAAGAAATGCCCCCTCTATGGGTCAAAGGAGAAATCAGCATGCTATATTTAAAATGATAAAAATAATCCCTCTTCAGAAAGGAGGGATTTGTGTGTGTGTGTCTGTGTGTGTGTGTGTGTGTGTGTGTGTGTGTCGTCCCCTCCCCAACCCCCTGCCTCCTTGTCCCCCCCCCCATCACCCTCCCCGTCGGGGGGACAGCCCTGGCGGGTGTTACCTCTCGGGATTGAGGTCCACTATGCCCATAACTAAGATCTTCTTTCCCGGTCTCATTCCTCCTTTGATGTGCCCACAGAAGGGGACGATCTGGAAAGGACAGGGGAAGGAAGGGGGGGGGGGGGGGGGGGGGCCCGGGGCCCNNAGAAACCCCAACACAAATACTCCCCGCGCCCTCCCCCCCTCCCCCAAAAAAAAAAAAAACAAAAACAAAAACCCACCCCACACTCCTCAAACCCATCAAATAAAGGTGATTTACCAAGCGAGGGAAGTACACATCAGCTTGCACCGGGGATCCCAGAGAGCTGTTTAAATGCCCGTCCTCTATTTTCTGCAGGTAAAAAGGAGAGCGCTGATGCAGGGGCAGCCGCGGCCCCTCCCGGCTTCCCACCCCCCCCTAAACCCCCTCTGGTGCCCACCGTGGGGGTCCTGCCCTGCCCGCCCTTAAACCTTCAGCCCCGTCCCCAAGCCCTAGGGAAAGGGGGGAGCAAAGCAGCACTCACCAGCGCGTCCCGCTCGGCCACGGTCCCCGCCATCTTGTGGAAGCGGCGGCGCTGGGGACGGGCTGGAGGGGGGGACCGGCGGGGGCGGGGGGAGAGGAGGGAGGAAAGGAAGGAGGGGGGCTGTGTGGTAGCCCCGGCGGCTGAAGGGCAGCGGCGGAGCCGGAGCAAGAAGTAGGAAGGCGACGAGGAGGAGGAGGAGGAAGAAGAGGAGGGGGAGGTGGCCGGCTCTGCCTCGCCCGGCGGGGAGCCCAGCCCATGGCCCTGGGGGGACGCCGGGCAGGGCCGGGGCTGGTGCTGCTACCGCCGCCGCCGCCGCTTCCGCATGGCGGCCCGGCTCTGAGGAGGGGGAGAAACTGTTGAATGGGAGACCCCAGCCCGACCGGGGCCAGCCATAAGGGAGGGAGACCCCGGCCCGGTGGGGCCTGTCCCTGAAGAAGGGGACACACCAGCCCGGCGGGGCCCGGTCCTGCAGAGGGAGGGAGACAGACTACCTGTCCCTGAGGAGTGAGGGCACCGGCCCCGCTGAGGGGGCGACGGGGGTGGTGGTGGGCCCGGGCTAGGCCCCGTCCGGCCTCCGGGCTGATGAGGGGCCCGGGACCCCTCAGCTGGAGGGGTTGGAGAAGGAGCCACAACAGCCCTGCACTTTTATTTTACTGGCACCTTAACCAAGCCGGGTGTCTTGGTTATATCCCCTTCTCCAGAGGGGAGAGAGGTGGTTCAACCTCCCCCCCCCTTCCCCAAAATGACAACCACCCTCCCACCAACCCCCCCACACACCCCCTTCTCTGGGTCGAGTCCCTGAGCAGCTGGTTTTGGGGACATGTCTCCCGGCCAAGTTGGGCTGGCAGCTCCTTTGAAATCCTCCCTGCTGACCTCCTCCTAATGAGAGGCAGTAATTGCATAAGGCTCATTAGAGAGTGGGGAAGCTCTTATTTATGTGCGGTGTTGTCCGCCAGTTATGCAACACGATGGTGTCTGCGGGTGTCCTGCTCTGCCAACAGCATGGCCAAGGCCACCAACTCTGCAATGCCAGGAATCCCTTGCCTTTGCCGCAGCAGGAGTGAATAGTTCCGGCAAACACACTGTAATGAACCTGTTAATGAGTTCAGGGTCCTGGGGGAAAAGTGGAGGAAGAGGGGGGAATTGAGGAAGGCTTCCTCGCCATTGGGATTTGGTAGCATGAACACAGAATCATGGAATCACAGAATGGTTGGGGTTGGAAGGGATCTTTAAAAATCATCTAGTTCCAATTTCCTGCCCTGGGCAGGGATACCTCCCACCAGACCAGGTTGCTCCAAGCCCCCTCCAACCTGCCCTTGAACCCCTCCAGGGATGGGGCAGCCACAGCTTCTCTGGGCAACCTGGGCCAGGCTCTCACCACCCTCACAGAAAAGCAGTTCCTCCTGAGATCTTATCTAAATCTCCCCACTTTCAGTTTAAAACCCTTCCCCCTCATTCTGTCACTCCCCTCCCTGATCAGGAGTCCGTCTCCATCTCTTCTGGAGCCCCTTGAGGGACTGGAAGGGGTCTAAGGTCTCCCCAGAGCCTTCTCCAGGCGTAACCCTCCCAACTCTCTCAGCCCCCCCTCCCAGCAGAGAGGCACCAGCCCTTGGAGCATCTCTGTGGCCTCCTCTGAACCAGTTCCAACAGGTCCACGTCCTTCTGATGTTGGTGGCCCCAGAGCTGGGGGCACCACTGGGGGTGGGTGTCTCCCCAGAGCAGAGCAGAGCAGAGGGGCAGATTCCCCCCCTCGCCCTGCTGGCCCCCCTGCTGGGGATGCAGCCCAGGATGGGGTTGGCTTTCCGGGCTGCCAGGGCATGTTGATGGCTCGTGTTGAGCTTGTCACCCACCAACACCCCCAAGTCCTTCTCCTCAGGGCTGCCTTCAATCCATTCTCCACCCAACCTGTATTTGTACATCTCCTTAGCAACGTGACGTGGCAACTGGGCTGTTTTCTTGAAGGACCTTTGCTTTTAGTGCCTCTTAACTGCATGTTGGGCTGGGTCCTTCCTCCTCTAAGGCCCTGCAAGGATTAATTACTCACATTGAGTAAAGCAGAGTGGAAGAAACGAAGTCACTGGAACATGTAGAGTTTCAATGTGACAGTGCCTGTCTGTTGGGAAATGCTTGCAATCAGTAGGTGATGCTATGTGAGAAATCAAGAGCTACCGAGAGTTAAGTGCACGTTGTGCAAGTGTTTGGACACTTGCTCCCTTTTTCGGTAGTGCCCATTAATTTGGGGATGTTTTCATCCCTGTGTGCCACAGCTGGAGATGGTTCATAGAAGCTTCTGTTTGTGAAAAAAGTCACCTACTGAAGTCACAGCTTTTTCAGTTGTACCAGACCACGAAGACAGTGGGCATCCCTGGTGGCCTACCATGGGAAGACCACCGGGCTGTCTTCTTCCTGCCAAAACACAGGGTGTCAGCTGTCACCCCGCTGGAAAAGCACCTTCCTACCTCAAATCGCTGCCAGGGAACTGGAGTCTGCCCCAATAGGGCAGTAGCACGTGAGGAACAGTTGGCTTTCCAGTGGTGAGCCCAGTGTCTTCACAAGTTCACCACAGAGAGGAATCGAAGTTGGCTTGATGGCTTTGTCACCTCAGTGCTAATACCAGCTGCCTTATGGGTTTTGTTTGGTTGGTTGGTTTTGGGTTGTTTGATTGGGGTTTTTTGTGTTTTTTTTTTTTTTTTCTATTCCCCTCAGAAAGAACAGAAATCGCCCTGAGCTTTTTCTTTATTGGTACAGTGTTACCCCAAAAAGTTGTTTTCAGAACACCTCATCTTTTCCTCTGCTGTATAGGAGCCACTTTGTTGGATAAGGGTTACATTTATTGGACTGCCACTTGTTTGTGCCAAAGCATGAATTCTTGGGAGGAGAGAGGTCATCATTATGTCTTTGTTTTGGAGCTGATTTTAACTGAATTTTAAAATTTTCAAATCATTAAATAGCTGACCATTTGTCTAACTGCTTTGCATTTGTCTTTTTTTTTGGTGTGTTTTCTGAAAACTAGCACAAATGGAACATTTATTTTGTTGGCCATGGAAAGATTGACCGGAACAACCTGCAGTATGAAGTTCATAGAATCACAGAATG
>BJBW01012054.1:0-31481 GCA_004320125.1 Scolopax mira
CCCCAGGTCCTTTTCTGCCCGGCAGCTCCAGCCACTCTGCCCCCAGCCTGGAGCGCTGCAGGGGGTTGGTGGGACCCAAGGGCCTTGGTGAACCTCATACCTTTAATGGTGGCCCATGGATCCAACCTATCTATACCTTCTACGGAGACAATTTCAAACCTTAATTCCCCTCGAGCGCTAAAAAAAAAAAAAACACCAACAAAATAATCAAACACTCCCCCCCCAAAATTAAAATTCCAAAGAAAGACAAATGGGGCGCCCAGGCAGCCCATGCGCCTTTCCCCGCGGCTGCGGGACAGCTTGCGGCTCTCATAGCGGGGCCCCGCCGCCGCCTCCTCCCCGCAGCCGCGTCACCGAGGCGCTGCAATCCCTGCCCCGCACTCCCCCCCGCCCACTCCCGCACCGGATCCAGTCCGTGTATTCCCCTCCCCGCTCCCGCAGCAGGCAGGTCGGGCCGGGGGGGGGCGGGACGGGACGGGGGAAGGGGAGGCTTCGCTCGGCACCGCTCGGCTCCGCGTTTTCCTCACGCAGCCCCACCGCAGCCCCGCCGCTGCCCCCGCGGCTCCCGGGCGGGCCGGGCAGGGAGGACGGCAGGTAGTATGGACGATGGGGGGGCGCGGGGGGGCCGTAGGGATAGGGGAGGGCTTGCTCTGCGAGGCGGGGGGACACGGCGGGGCTTGGGGCACTCGTGTGATGCGCTGGCGCCAGTTCTCAGCCTGGGCAAGCAGGCGGGTCAAGGTCTCCGCGGCGTGTGGCCACACGCCCGCCTGCCCTGGCCACCTGGGTTTGATGGGGGCAACCGGGAGGGAAGAGAGAGGGGAGGAGGAAGGGCAAGCTGATTTCAGATCGTCTTCCCAGGCTGATGCTGCAACCCACTTGTAAGTTTTTTTTTGTTCCTTTTTATATGAACTGGTTGTAAAAAGAAGCAAGTTAATGAGCGGTCCTGTAGGCACGTCTGCGGTCTGATCCAGCCAGTGTGAGGCTGAGTGCTTGGTCCAGTGCAAGATTTAAGAATACAAAAAGCAAATGACAGTATTTCTTGTCATGTAGCCTCTTAAACTAACTTAATGTACTGCTTTAATGTATCTCTGTGCTAGAGCAAGCATAATGAGGTGCTGTAATTCTAATCTTTTTTATATTTATTGCAGCTTGGTCAGAGGTTTCCCTGTCCCTCCAAAGAGGGTTTGAGATTAGAAACACCCACAGCTCAGTTTCAATATTTGGGTGGGAGCAGTTGCTACAGTTTGTTAACAAAGCCATGGTGCTGCAAATTGCATTGTACCCTTAGACTCTACTCCAGAATGTTGTTCCATGACTGGATGTAATAATAATAATAATAATAATAATAATAATGGTGCTGGTAGTGCACAGTTTGATTTAGGTCAGCTGGCAGAGTTCCGTTTACACCATCTAATGAGATGCAGAGGTAGTCAGTGAGTTAGTCCCTGCATGTTGCCTGCTCCTGTTCTTCCATCATCCCTCCATGCACCCAGCTCTGTCTTTTTGTGAAAATGTCTGTTATCGTTACCTACTGAGTAAGCCTGTGGATGAGCAAATCGTAGAAATTGCAAAAATGTGCCCACTGAGGACACCCAGCATGTAATACTCTGCATCTGATCTGGAAAGCTCTGGTCAAGCTTTGTATTAAACCCTAGATTGGCGGGACTGGAACAGAAGTGCTTCCTTACTGCTTCTGATGGAGTGAAATTTGTTTGCTGCCATCAAACCACGCTTATTTCTGTTGAACCCCAGTGTATCTGTTGAACCAGGGAGCGTTTTTGGTTTCCAAATCACGGTGTAATGCTTTTACATTTCATTCTTCGTGGAATCGTGGTTTCCACTGCCTGGAGCAAACCAATGATTGAGAGCACTCCTTTTAGGTGATGGAGTTGGTCTCCTGAAATTTTGATGCAGTGCAGTCCTCTAACGGAGGGGTAGTGCAGTGCTTTCCACCACATGAGAAGTTCAGACCCTGGGTTACCTTGCCAGGCATTAAAACGAGCTGCAGGAGGTTGATTGTCCCAGAGCGGGTGGTTCAGCACTGGAACTCACTGGTGTGGGATGCTGTGGAGGCCAGAAGCATTAATGGTTTCCGAAAAGGTTGGACACATTCACAGGAGACTGTTCTGCCAGTAGCTAAATATTAAAGGCAAGATGCAAACTGCATTTCAGGAGGGTTTAAAGCCTGAGTTTATGAGAAGCTGAAAAGGTATTCTGGGAGAGGATTATTTTACGTGCCCCATGCTGTTACACTATTTCTGAATCATCTACTGTCAGTCATCTGCTTTTTGAAGAGAGAACAATGAACTAGATAAGTCAATCTATCTAAAGTGGCTGTTAAATTTTTGTGATAATTTGACATTGTGCATCTAATAGCAATACATTTCAGGAGTGAATTTATAGCACATAAGCATGTTCCAACAGAGGAGATACAAAAGGGTATTTCACACGTGCATCCTTGTAACAAAGAAAAGAAGCAAAAGCCTTTAGCGTTTCATGGATCAGCCCCATCACTGACTTCGAGACTTAATAGAGACTGTTCAAATATAAATTGCTCAGCTTCAAATTGTGAAGTATACAATACTGGAAAAAAAGCATAAAAGAAATTCCTTCTGAGAAATGAAATTGATTCTTTTCTTCACACACTGTCCTATAGTATTTTTCCAATTGTTAAAATAAATGGTATTTTTCAGTACTACAGATAGATTGGTATTGTCTATACAAAAAGTAGAGGTTTTGCTCTGAGAAAAAATAAATTCTGAATTAATAAATAAAGCAAACAGACTGAAAATGTTGGAAGAAAAGTGACCTATTAAGTTGTAGCATTCTCATCCTTATTGGCATTCTGCTTTTCGTTTGCTTGCTCTTTTCAGGCTTTTGATAACAGAATTAAAATTACCACTACTTAGAAAGGTCATTGGTGGTTCAGAATGTGCCTGTGTGTATGTGTTCTGAAAAAAGTCAGTTCCCAAAAACGTTGGGATAAATTGGACTGAATTCCAACACTGTAGGTGCAATAGCCACGGATTTCTTTTGAATTAAATAAATACGAAAAATTGTGTGGGACTGATTAAGAAATTTTATCTTTATGTGGAGATACTAACATCCCTAAAAGTTGTTCCTTAACCTTTTTCCTTGATAATAAAAAATAAAAAACCCCAAAACTTTTAAGAATACTGAGGGTTAGCATGAGATGCAGATGATATATGAATAAAAATAATGCAGTACTGAAAAATCTTTTTCCAGTTTTATTTTCATACCATGAATTTTTGCCAAATGGTTATCCATCTCCAAATAAGACAGTAAGATAAGTAAGAGAGGAGGGAGGCAAAAGAGGGAATTTCAGCCTGCCTGCTCTTTGATGAGACTGCAGTTTTATTAAGATATTTGAGGCTGGTGATATAGAACGAAGTGTCGTATAAGGATATTTGCAGATAATCACAGAAGGGTACCCATTAAACCACAAAGTAATAGTCAGACAGAAATTACATTATTTTAATATAGTTTTAACAGAAGCACAGTATAACTAAACGCGTTGGAGTTTGGCCAAGACACATGACGTTTGACTACAGACTACCAGAGTCTTATTTGATTATTTATTTTCTGACCTGAGTTGTGGTATAAAAGCACATTTAGGCAAACCATGTGAATGAAACTGTGTATTTCTGTTGCATAGTGATGCTACCTCTATCTATTTTACATCCTTCTCTAAGAGTTATGAAAGACGCTGTGAAGATTATTTATATGAGCATAAATTAGAATGGGCATATACATCTTGCTGGAGTGTGGTGTCCCAGACAATTCTGAGCATGTTTTGTCTGTGATAAAAACTTTTATTTTCTCGTAGTGATATCTATGGTGATAAGATTACTCATTTATTTTGTCATTCATTTAGATTTGTGGGTTGCTTGTGAGTTTTTTTTTAAGAAATTCTGGCTGTATAATTTTTTCTCCTCCCCAATCATCTGCTTCCTCTGGCTCTGCTGGAGCCTGCCTGCAGACAAAAAGTAGATTAAGCGTTTAATTCTTTGCTGTGGAAGAAACACCTGGTGGTGGCTCTCCTTCTGCTGCCCTCCACCCGTGATCCCATTGCTCTTGCCTCATGTGAAGAGGATAAAGGACGAGGTAGAAATAAAAAAAAAAGGTTGTTTTTGAAGCTAACTGTCAGGCAGTTTTGCCGTGAAACCTGCTGGTGTCTGCAGCCTGGGCTTCATCACAGGGCACTGAGCACTTGGCTTCTCAGTCAAAAGGTTTCCAGTAGCCCTCGGGAGGGTTTGCAGCCGAGGTACGTGGAACAGCCTGGCTGGACAACGAGCGTGTCCCCTTCTGTCAGCTCAGGGTGTCATCTGGGTGGCCATCCTTTGTCTTTAGCTCTCCGTGTATTTGGGATTCCTTCTTTAAACCACAGGCTGAGCTTCTTACTGCTTGTACCCCGGGAGAATAATTAGTTGTCTAGAGGAGAAATAAAATGTGACACGAGTTTATGAAATGACTGTGTTACCTCTCGCAGCTGGTTACGAAGGGTAATGCACAGTGAGGCCTCTTCCTCCAAACCCGTGGGGGCCTTGGTCCTGCTGGCACGGAGCTGACTCTTTGCTCCCATTGAGGTTCTGCCCCCAGGGAAACGCTTCTCAGGGACCACTCTTAAGCGAGAACATTTGGAGACTTCTGCCAACATCAAGACTTCCAGTTGGTGTCTGCTTGTTAGGCACCATTCCTTGGCATCAAAAGGGTCTCTAGAAACTTGGTATTTCTCGTTTGCCCTGATTTTTGCATTGTTCATTAACCTTGGGAGAGCTTTCTTTTTTTACCAAAGGAAATGTGCGGTACAATCTGTTCCTCCACTAGGAGGAAGTCATTAGAAGTTTGCGGAATGTTTAAAAAACCTATTTCATATTATTTTCACATTTAAAAGCAATGCCCATGCCTTTTTTACTTAGATCTCAAAGCATCTCAAGTGAGACACATCTTAACTAAAGGGCAAGGGGAATTGTCTGTGTCCTGCTAAGAGGCAGCGTAACCTTGACTGACTGAGGGTTAGACAGTGACTCACTAGCACAGTGTCAAGAATAATACTTGGCATCAAGTATTTCCTTCAAAGAGTGATGCTCACTCTTGCTGTTGGCCTCAGTTTTGCGGAGTTTTACAAGGCAATTACTGAGCATCCCTTAATTCCCTTTTTGTTAAAAGGCAGCATGAATTCCTAAATAATAACTGTTGTTGGCTACACATGAAATTTTAAAATGGAAAATTCCAGGAAATCATATGGCCGGTGTGAAATCTTGAAAGATTGAATAACTATACCATCAATAGAGAAAAAAAATCCAAGTTACTCTTCTCAGACCTTCTACATTCATGGTGACGTGAAACCAGGCTGCTGTCAAACAACATCTCCATTTCATAGCGTTCCCTTTTTGACTGAGAAGCTGCAGTCCAGCACCGGTCTTTATTATTTCTGCAATAATGGGACTCTGATAGGAGTACAGTTCACATCGATGATTTACTATCTGCATTACAGTATGACCTGGAAGCTTTAGCTCCTCTGCCAGAGGCTGGGTTTTGGACGTGCTCCAGGCCCACATTGCAGCTTTCAGGCTGGCTCAGGTTCTCTAATCCTGTGTATTTTTCACCTGGTTCCATCATTTCCAGCTTGGGCAGAAAGTATCAGAAAAATTTAATAAAGAAATGGCCTTTGTTTCGGCAATGCTGACAAAGCTGCTGCTGCAACTGAAACAGGCACGAAGCGGTTACAGTCTTTATAAGTAATTTTTCTTTTCTTGCACTGTGGATAAGGCCATTTCTTAAGTGTCAGGCAGCAAATGAAAGCACTACGTGTTTGCTGTGCAACACTGTCAGTTGGCTCTGCTGGGCTGGTGTTACTTCCTTTGGTTTCTGGCACGGTGCTTCAAACGCCACAAATAGCATCTTCTCCATATTTCAGTGGGTGGTCAGGGAGTTTGGCAGTCTAGACATAAACTGTCTAAACAAAATTATTCCATACAAGCTATAATTTCTTATAAAAGAAAACCATAAAAGTTGCAATAAGTAACATGAAGTTAGGAAGAAAACGTTAAAATAGCCACGGAAGGACCACGTCACACAATAGGGCCGTACTGTGGGCAGTACCTGAAGGCTCTGGAGAGCAATCTGAAGGTACCTGACTTAGGGATCTGGTCAGGGGTCCCAGGACAAAGGGGACGGAAAGTGTCCCATAGCATGCGCCAGAAGAGAGTGACGGGATGGCTGTCCCAGCACCATGGAGGCTGGAGGCCACCTCGGAGCTTCTCACCCCATTTACTCTATCCCTGCAGGCCCCTGTGCATCATAAGCACATTAGCATGACGGGAAAGAGACATGTGGGGAGGCATTCGGGTACACTTGCAGGCCAGTGAACTGCAAAAGCATGTCTGCTACCTGGGATTTCGGTTTTCACATAAAAAGAAATTGATAGTCGTTTGCACTGGGGTCCTGGGAAGCTCAGGTTTGAGTAAGGGAGGAAATGCAGCTCCTGTTGTTGTGTACTCTGGTTGTAGCACTGGGTTTGGTACTCGGTGTGTACCCCTGACTGTGCCACCACGGAGGCTGACATTAGAAGCCAAGGAAGTGTGAGCCCCGAGGGAAGTATTTACACCTTGCAGTTTTACATTCACTGCAGCTCATTAAACGTTGTTCTGTGAGTTTGGCTTCTTTGCTTTGTGCTGCAGGTGTTTGGCATATCCGATACCGTTTGTGGTTATCTACAGAGTTAAGTGGTATTAATATGCTTTTTTTAATGGATATTGCTGATCTTAGGACAGAGAAGATACAAAGAGCCAGTAAGCAAGCAAGGGGGAGTGATCCTCATACTGGAGGATGTTCATCAGAAGACCCAGGTGATGTGTCATAATGCAAAGAATAACCCTTTGTCTGGTGTTATCCTCCTTTTGGCTGTACAATAGTTGCTGCTGACATGGACTTTTCAGTTCTGTGGCTTTGGTCTCTTTCTATATATATCTCTCTATATATACACACCCCACCCCAAGTAGGCTCTCCCTGTGACCGTGTACTGTACGTACAAGCTAAGTTACGTATTCTCTCACTTTTTTTATGCCACACCAGTACTTGGGTATCGGCATGTGTCAGGGTTCGATGTTGCATTGAACTGCTCCATCTAGACATCAAATACTGCAAATAAGAGAAAGTGCTTTAGTAATCTCAGTGGACTGTGACTTCTTGAAATCAATAGCTTTCTTTCAGCAGAGTCTAAACTGCTTTCTATTATGTGGAGCCTGACGCAGTAACACAGAGATGCTTAAGACGCCAATTGGGCTGATCTTTGAGCAGCGGGTAATGTAACAAGATATTTTTCTGAGTACAGGGGACATGAGAGCACATGGTGCTTTATTTCGAAGAGAATAAGGTTGACCCAAAAGCAATTAGTGGTTCATTTAATTGAGTCATTGAATTCACCTGTGCAGTCTATTAAAATACTATATAGAGATAATTTAGGCTCAATTTAGTACAGCTGGCTGAAGGGTTACAGAGATTTATAATGGATTACCTTCTATGTATCCGCCGAGTGGATGCTTAATCTTAAGTGAAATAGCAGAACATCCTGGTAGTTCAGCCAGAAATACCTCCCTGTGCCAAAGCTGGACTTCTCCCACTCTCGATATGGCTACTGTCCAGAATCATTAAGCTGTTGTATTTCTGGGGGTAAATGGCCATATATAAATAGGTCATTGTCCTAAATCCAAACAGCTGGATTTTTCACCATTTTCAAAGCAAAACTAAAATGATGTCTTGTGTAAATTGTGTAAGAAACAGTCTTTAATAAATTGAACTGAAAGGGCTTTGATTGTGCTGTTGAGACTTTCCTGTGTTTAAAAGGCATCTTTTGTCACAACCAAAATCTCTCCAGTATATAGTACTTTGCTTCTCCCTGCCCCGCAATGTGCTCCTTCGGGCAGAGTTGTCCCACTATCAAAGGAGAAAGAAGAGCTAGATGGCTATAACATTTACTGAGAGCTTTGCTGTGCTAGAAGTACCCTTAGGTGTGCATTATTTCTACTTTGAAAGGCATCACTGGAAAATGCCAAGGGAATTCATAGCAGGATATTTATTACATACATTGTTGTGTGTACCCACAATCTGTACTTCAAGTTCTGTTACATTTCCTTCCTAATGGAACATAATTCACAATAAATAGATGCCTTGATCCTCTGTGTGTGTGTGTTGAAAACTCTGCAGGCTTCAGAATTTATTGTAACTTTCTGTAGTGATCTGCATTTCAGAGCCCTATAGGGCAAAAAAATGTAGAGGTGAGCTAGAATAGAAAAGACAGTCAGCAAAGATATTCAGCACCTATGTTTAATGAAACCAGTTTTTTTAGGTTTGCAGCGGGAGTGTTCCTCTCTTCTCTCAGGGCTGACTCCCTCTCCTCTCCTCTCCTCTTCCCAAGGTCAGTGAATGAGACAGTCCAAGGCTGTCTTTCCAGGGGTGGTGTGGTGGCACAGCACTGTGCTGGACTGTATGGCTTTGTGCTCGAGAGCCTCGAGCAGTTGCCAGCCATTCTGGGATCCTCACATGGGCAGGGTTACATTAATAGAAAGCATTTCTGTTTCATCTGTCAAAAACCTGCTCAGGGCTGTGGGATCAATTACATCTTTTTTCCTTCTGCTAAATCAGGCTGTCGTTATTCTCTAGTCTTTCTAAGGGATGCTACAAGAATGTATAAAAAATAAGTGGTAGAATCAAGTGGAGGTGGACCTTTCCGGCCATGCTATAACCTTTGGTGCTATTAGAAGCACCGGGGCCCATTGAGCTACTCTGTAAATGTTTTACTGGTAGATATGGAAAGTAGGGAAGGGAGAGAAATGGAAGATAAAAACTGTTTTTGCAAAGTGTCCACTGCTGCAAGTAGCTCGTTGGATGCATGCTAACTGGGTCAACTCTGATAATAATCTGAACCAAATTGTTTATTTGTTTTTCTTGTAATGGTGCCTAGGCAGGAGCTCCAACTCTGCATCTGCAGGGAGTGTAGTAGGGGCAAAAAGTCTTAAAAAAACAGATAACCTAATTTCACTGATTAGTATTGATATTTGCTATATGTACATTTGTTAGTTGTACACAAGTCCAGCCACATTTTTTTCCTCTGTACAATTTTTTTGGCTTGTTTTCTCCTAGAGTGATAGAATAATGAATTTCAAACTTGATATGTACTCATTAATTGTTCCTTGTGCCATAAGCATGCTTGAAAATAGATGTTCTTCACATCTTTTCACCTAGGTGGAAAAGAGCTTCTCCAGTAGTAGCCCATAATTTTCAGTAGAGAAATAGTACTATTTTAATCATTATGTGGTATGTTTCTGCCATAGCTGTGGGAAATCAAAACAAATAACTGAGGAATAAATGCCTGTATCCTTTCACTGTTAAAGAAATAACAAAACATAAATAACAAGTCATAGATGTTAAGTATACCTTCTGTGAATGATAACACGCAAGATGTGGGGCAACATCTGTGAGGTTCTTGGTACACTGCTCACTAGCTATAGACATTTTTAACATGTTAAGTAATCTGGGTAGGCAGTTGCATAATTATTGTCTGAAGGCTTGGTGTTAGGGATTTGTATACTGCAGTGCGTTTGTGCTAGAATGGGTTCACCTGAAGGGTCTCTGTCTTGCAATCAAGGTCTTCAGCAGGTTGTATCGTCAAGGGAGCAAATGGCTAAAACCAGCTGAAGTTAAAAAAGGTCTTAAGTGGTATCTTTTGAAGTCTTTCATTACAGAAATGCTTGTGGGTAGAGTGCCCACAGAAGATAGATGCATCAGATCTGCAAGCAATAATGCTAATGTTGCTATAGGTAATGATAATACTATATACTATGATACTTACATGACTATATAATACTCTATATATAATGCTTACATGACTTTGCACTAGCTTACATGCTGAAATTAGAACAATGCCAGGTGGTTGCATTGTACATTTCCCATTTTAAATAACGTGATTATCATCTTTGCTTTTTCTCCCTCCTTTGTTATAGGGCGAAAATTGAATTTTAGTCATGACAGCAAAGGCATATTTCATTATCTAATCATTACACTCTCCAGGGATGGGTTTATAGCAAGCTCAAACACACAGGGAAGCAAAATATAATGGCCTGACATGAGAGAGTATCGGTGTGTTGAGCCCCACGGGATGCGCACGGGAAGGAACATGGTCCCCATCACAGAAGTCAATCCCTCTTGTTTTAGCACGGATGCCATGCGAGCTGGTGGTAAATCTGCATGAGGTGACTTGCACAACTATCATTTGTGGAAAGTTTTAAACAAAAATACAGGTCTTCAGCAAGGTGACATGTTAGGGTTTTTTGAGGGTTTTTTCCTTTAATTCTTTCAGGTTCTAGCATTCATCACTTATTATTCATGAAATTAGAGAAGAATGGTGCTGAAGCTGTTAAAGTAGCACATGGATTCATGGATTTTTGTTCTTGTCATTTTGGATTGTGAGTGGGAGGCTATTAGCATTCCTGCATGAAATTCCACAGAATATATAAAAATATAAATAAAAGGTAATCACTAAACTCTTATTGACAATGGTTACAGTGCTTAAAGAGAAATATGTTCTTCTAATTGCTTCTGAGATGATAAGGATTACTCAAGATTGCAGCTATTCACTGACTATACCATGAATATTTTATTGAAGTAAGAGACAGTGAATATTGTGGTCAGATTGGAACCTTGTCTGAGTGATATGGTCTACAAGTAGCGTTCAAATGCATTAACTCTGCTTTTTGTACAGGTTTTCTACTAACTATGGAAAATGTACATACACCTGTGAGTTTTTTTACTTATTATCACATTTTTGAAGGCAATGATGCTAACTGCTTGATCAAGCCACTTTCTTAAAGGAGAGATGGATGAAAGACTCACATGACTAATATGATTTAATGTATTTAAGTTAGTCTCTCACTGAGTCCTGAGCATGCTTCCACTTTGTCACAGGTGACAGTCACTGCACATTGACAGCTTGTGAAATGTGGCTGTAATACTGACACAGGATGGATAAGCACTAGCAGAGAGAGGAAGATGTTCTCAAACAAGAAGAAAAAGGGAAAATGGGAGGGATGGTGGAGGCAGAACAAATCTGTTACTGTATAGCAGATTGCATAATGATCTAATGCTAATAATTTCCAGTCATATTCCTTTTGTATCCTGTTGCTGACCAGGGGGGAAAATAATTGCTGTATGCTTATCATTCTAATATAGTTGCAAAGACAGAAAAGGTACAGCTTAGTCCTGTGTGAAAACCAGTAAGTTATTTTAATTGTGCTCAAGATTTGTCCCATTACCCCCAGTTTTCCCCCACTTCATATTTAATTTGTAAACCCAAAAATAAAGCACACTTGATGGGCCCTGTCTGGTTTGTAGCCTTGAAACTCCTTGTACGTATCCCTGATGTTAAACCATCATTAATCCTTGGAATAGCACTGACATGTGTCATGGAGCCCAGACAGCAGCCCAGATCCCTCTGTAGGTGCACAGGAGCAACCACACACCAGCCTGCAGCAGGGGTGGTGAGCCCCCGCCACCTCTTACCGATGTGGGTGAAGGAAGGAGGCTGTGAAGGGATGGCTTTCCAACTCAGGCTGAAGGAACACATGGTCTCCTGGCAAAGGGACACTTGATCTCCTGGTGAGGAGAGAGGAATGGGAGTGACTGGAGTAGTGCCAACCCACTGAGAGGGCCAGGGAGAAGGAAGGGGCATCTCTTGCAGCAGCAACTTCAGGTGGGAGGAGAGATCCTGGCGATGACTTCCCTCTGCCTTCTCTTTCACCACCTCTTCTCGGGGAAGGGACTTCTTTTTCCTGGCCTTTTGATCTCTGATGACTCCTCCATGCTGGCCTTTCATTTTAATGATAGCATAGCTGTGAAACCGAGTCACATCAAGGCCTGGAGGTTTCCATCTGTAATGAAATGTAAAGACACCTAGCAGGGTCTGACACATTTCCAGTCTCCTGAGAGAGAGAGACCTGGGAACTGAGCCCTGGGAATCAAGCATTCAGACTAACTAGGCTTTCCAAAGCAGTAAATTGTTTTCATTAGTCTTTTTCCCCCCTCCCCTTAATTTCACATAGAAATTGGGAAGATTGACCAAGATATATATAAATACAACACCCCAGGATTCACTGGCTGCCTATCAAGAGTACAGTTCAACCAGATTGCTCCACTGAAAGCAGCTCTGAGACCAACCAACTCTTCCTCTCACGTCCACATCCAAGGAGAACTGGTGGAATCCAACTGCGGAGCTTCTCCACTCACCATCCCACCAATGTCAGCAGCTACTGACCCGTGGCACTTAGACTCAGGTAAGCTGGGGTGCATGCCTTGTTAGCTTGGCCAGGAGCTCAGAGAAGAATGATGTCCACCCTCCTCTGTAAGAAAAAACAAACCAGAGTGGACGTGATTGATAGATGACTGACTGTAGGACTATAATCATGGTAGAAAATTAAAAGCTGGAAAGACAGAGATTTGCCATCACTTCTAAATGCAGTTGCATGATTTTTTTTTTTTGCCTTTTTTAATATTCTGCTTTATTTTTCTTTTCCATAAGTCTTACACTGTTTGAATGTTGAGTTTTGACTTAGCTGCTGTGATAGCATTTTCTCTGTGATATTGGGTATGGAGTCAGCAAAAGGTACAAATAAATAAGGTACAGTAGCATTTCTTATGCTGTATTCCTAATCAGTGAATATATTATAGTCAGCTTCTACAAAAAATGTAGATCTAATTTTAGACATACATATATTTATATGAGATGCTGATCTGTTTTCTGAGATGTCTGCTTTCCTTAGGCCATTCTTAATGGGAAATCCCATTATTCAGGATGGCATTCATCTCATGCTGAAAATGCCGGAAAGCCAAAACAATTTGCTGATCCCAGCAACCCCATCCTGCTTTGTCACTGACAGTCCTTGAGAGTATACGTTGTGCCTAACTTTAGAGGTGTTCTTTTCTCACTTGCTTCCTGAGAAGCAGGTAAATACTTTTTTTAAAAAGTCTCTTCCCTTCAGACTTATAGGGTGAAGTGTACATTGGCCCCTCTCTTGTATTTTGTTCTCCTCCTGATTTCACTTGCAGTGGTGTAAATTAGAACCTGTCATGGCAAAGCTGATGGGTTTACAGTAGTATAAAATTAAAATGCTAGAGGAAAAACTACATCCATTACATCCATAATGATTTTGATACCGACTGGTCTTTTCCTGATGTGTTTTGGGATGAATCCATCTGCCAGTTTTTATGTGAGATACAAGGTATATATGTCTTTCTTAGAAGTGTATGCCAAGGTCATACCTTTGGGTTTGAAATTTTTTATTTTCTTGCAATGTCAAAGAACTCCTTGCAGCATTTCCTTTCAGCTGTTCTTCAGAAGTGAAATAGCACAGTTGTTTGTAGGGAGAGGCAGATATTCCAGGGCTGAGGGTCCCAGACACTGACAGAAGCAGTATCACGCTATAAAACCTGTCATTCCCTCCTTGCTGCCCTGGCTTTGTACGGTTTCAGTATCTCTCTTATGTTTATAACATGCCATCTCCTATTTGAATTTTTTCAAATCACAAATGAGTAGTCCCTTTCTTCTCTGAAATTATTAGGCCAGTTTGTACCTGAAGGTTATGTTCTGTACTCCTTTATTTATAAAAGCACATTTCCTGAAAGATACCTCACTGGCTTATGTCTTTAAAACATGTGTCATAAACTTATTGAGGGTGCACTGCTGCTGTAAATCTTGTGCAGGGTTTTGGTTGTTAATTTTGGTTGGGGTTTTTTTTCTACGCTTTATTTGACTGCAAGCTAGTAAAAGACTATGTCAGATTTACTCAAAATGTATGAACTATTTCTAATAGCTTCTGGTGTTAAAAGAAGGAGGTCCTGTTTGTCCTTGCCACGTATTACTGCGCTTGACCTTGTGTTGGCTCAGTTTCATCTTGAAAACTTTTGATGAGTTTATTCAACTCTGTTGACTTGACAGATTACAAATTTATACATTTTCTTCTGGATTAATTGTAGTATTCGGTCATGGAGCCAGCATGAAGGATATCACGTAACATACAGAATGCAATTAGGCTGGGTCAAGCCGTCTGTTAACTTCTGCCCAGTAAAAACAATCTCATTGCCATGGCCAAGGCACAACTTGACTGTTTCAGGTCACAGGAATCAGAGCGCAAGGGACTCACCTTCATTTTTGGTGATGATAAGCTTTAGTAAGACTGGCAGCTAGGAACCCCTCCTCTTGTCATCTCCAGCGCTCCATAGCAGCTGGAAGAGGAAAAAGTTCATATTGCTTTAAAGACTCCTGGTAGGGGACTGCTGTACACTGAAGGGAGCAACAATGTCAGGTGAGTTACAGTAGAAAGAAGTTTTACAGCAAGAGACTGATGTTTCACCAGGCCAGGAGTGAAAGGACATTCAGGTGTGGGTGAACAAATCCTGACTTTCACTCTGGGTGACGTTTCCATGATACAAAGAGGAGGTATCACAGCAACTCATTTATCAGTATCAGGTAAGAACAACTCAGTCTTTGTAAAAGTAATTCTGATGGTCTGACACAGCTAGCTCTGTTTCAGTCTCAGGAAAAATATGTTCTGTAGACTGTGTAACCTCACACACAGATGATCCTGATGACTCTGGATGACTGGTAAATAAGAATGTTTGGGTTTAGTGTTACTTTACATTAGCAAATTGCCGGTTTCCACTAAGGATAGAGTTATGGGGCTCTTGATGTGAATTTCACTAAACTTGCTGAAGGGGTGAAGACAAAAAGCTCCTTTGAAATTCACAGAAACACTTGTAGTGGTGCTAAAGCACTACCTCCACAAAGAAAGGTGTTTGCAAAGAAGATGACTTTCAAAGCAGCAGTTACTATGTACAGGGTTTCTCATTTCAAACGTGTTTTTATCTATAGTTTTTATTGTTATGTCCCCTATTTAATTTTAAATATATCTTAACAAAACATGAGAGCTGAGGACGACAGGTTTGTAGAAAAAATCGAAAATAAGGAAAAATGTTGTGGAAAGTATGGTATGGTATAAATCTCATTCAGTGACATCCTCTGCATTCATCCTGATTCATATTTTGAGTTAAGTGTAGATTTGTAGCTTTGGTTCTCAAATACTGTAGAATTGAATGTTGAGGACTGGAAAATACTGTAGGAGAGGATCAAAGGTAAGTGTCTAAATAGGACAGATACACCAGACAGCAAATGTAATGATCCTTTCACCTCTGAACTGCAGTGCTAGATCAGACCTTATGGATAATTACTAGATGTTAAGCAGGTTCTGCCTGACAGGTGACCTACATGAAATGTTTGCCTTAAACTCTTTTATGTAGTTACTGCATGGACACCTCCTGCTAGCTGTAAGACATTTTGGATGCCCTAACAGAGAGGAACATCATGAAGATACACATCGGTCACTTGCAGTTGATCCTTAGAGACAAGTTCAGGGATTTATCAATAAGAAACCTTGCTGATTTGTTCCCCAGACAAACAGCTTCTTGATTAATTCTCTTGCATTTTCTCTTAGCCTTTGAATTTGCATATGTTTCACATTTACAATATTAGTTCATTTTCAGTTTCTTTGTCATTGTAAAAATGACACTTCCTTCCTCACATCTGGCTGGCATTTTGCCATGCTACTGGGACATTATTTTTAAACCATTATCTTGTTCAGCTGGTGAATATTCTTACAATGCATTGTCTTTTCCTGTTGCTATGGCAATCCTTTCTTGGTGGTGATGAAGCACAGGAATTACACAAGTCATTCTTTTCTAGAAAGTTAGAAAGTTACTTTCTGGTGATTTAAAAAAAAAATCAATAAACAAACCCATGCAGATCATCAATATTGTTCCTTTCCCATGCTTTCCTTCCATCTGTATTAGCTCATGTCAGACAATACAATTTGACCTCGTTACATCAAAAGGACTGTGGTAAGGAGGCAAAAAAGAACCTGCTTAATGACCATTTTAAAATGATATGTCCTACCTTTACATGTTGTCTAAGCCCAGTGGTTTACCTGGCTGGCATGCATTTCAAAACAAAAGTTGTAATTACATGCCTTTGACTATATTAGCATGCATTTTAATATCTATTACTGTAGCATATCTAAAAAAAAAAAAAAGGTAATCAATCACCAAGGGCTTTTTAACTTCTCAGTTCAAATCAGCTGAGGTCTGTCACTGGTAATTGACGCCTTGCTTATTGTACAGAAGTAAATAAAAGCCCAAACAGCTGATTATTTTTGTAGTAAATAAACTCCCACTCCTAAAATGCATTGTCCTTAAAACCAGAAGATGCATATTGTTGGGGTGAGGTTGTTCAGTTTGTAGGTGTTTTTAACTCAGATAAAGGTTCTGCAGTTTACTGATGAAGTTTCACCTCCAGACTTTTCTTATGTATGTAAAAAGGATAATGTATGTACCTCTCTGTTTTAGGGAAAATGTGCTCCAGCTTGCCAAACTATCTGATCTTGAATCTAGTAAAAGCAAGAGATACCAGGAGAGCCAAGGTACATCCAGCAGTTGACAAACCATGTTTTAGCACCTCTGAGCTGCTGTGGCACATTGCAACTGAAAGATGCATTTATTCTGAATATGAACAGAATGACATCTGGAGTATTTAATGAGGGATTTAGTTAAACCCATATTAGTTTCAACATATTAAGAATTAAATGGACCAGGATTAAAAGCCTGCAATATGCCTGCAATATTCTTCCAAGTGGTGTGACTTTTTTCTGACTGTATTTATTTAAACCCTAAAAGCTCTATTTTTGTAGAATGTGAAAGACCTTGCCTTTTAAGAATCAACAGCTTACTTTGAAACCTATATTGAGCACGTTTGGCAAAAACATTGTATGAAGACATGCACCACTGTCATCAAGATTAAAATGGCTGCCTGCAGCCTTTTTTGTTACAAATTTATCCTTTCACAAGCAATGGCAGGAGAGGAGAGTTGGAGGGCTGAGTACGGGCCATGTAATCCATGCTCACCTAATTGGCCGACTGATTATCTTTGTCAAGCAAAAGATAGCAGTTGATTTC
This sequence comes from Scolopax mira, assembly GCA_004320125.1. Classification (NCBI taxonomy): domain Eukaryota; kingdom Metazoa; phylum Chordata; class Aves; order Charadriiformes; family Scolopacidae; genus Scolopax; species Scolopax mira. Next base: position 17,077 of record BJBW01012054.1, read on the forward strand.
TAGACTAAGAGAAAGTGTCACTGGTGTATTACTGGTGACAGTGCTGAAGGTCACCTTCTGGATTCAGATGCTATCTCAGAGGGTAGAGCGGCAGGATCTGAGGCTAAGCTGTGTCAGACATGCAGTGGCACACATGTGGCTACTGAGACTGGAAGCACCTCTTGCCATTGTCAAGGGCATGTTATAAACGACACGGTGAGAAGGAAGGATCAGAGACATTACTTGCTGGAGGGCAGAGATTCAGCCCTCAAAATGGCCTTAGGTTACGAACACATGAACCAAAGGGTCTTCTGGCCACAGACATTGAATGAGTCCTGAGGCACCAGTGAATCCAGTAACAGGGGGCTTAAAGTCAATGGTGGTGTGTGACACAGTACTCACTCTCTCCTCTGAGGGTCTACAGGGAGGTAGGGTCACTTCTCCAGGCTTCCTGCAAGGGGAAAGCGAGTCTGGGCAGGAGGGATGGAAAAGGTTCATGATGCACTGCCTTTGTTCATGATGCAGCCTCACACATCTAAATTGATCTCCTAGGTGCTAGCAAAATGAGAAATGGATGTGAAGGCAGCTGCTAGAACAATGTGACACTCCTTTTTCAATCGTACCAAACAGGATCAGCTACCTGTACTGCAGTCAGGGAATGATGATGGATTATCTCCTTGAAGTTACCCATCGCTCAAGGTGCTTGGTTTTTTTAATTAAGATAGCTTATAAACATTGGGAGGCTCTTTGTTTGACAGTAAGATACTTTAATATTTATACTTCTTATAGAAGAGACAGAAGATGCACTTGCAACATGCCCTGTGGTTCGATAGATTCTTTCCCTGCCATATTTTAGTGTGTTTCTGTGATCAAGTTTCCTCTGCAGAGAGTGACCACCGTTCGTTCATCCCTGATTCTCCCAATGTAAATATTGTCTCAGAAGTCCATGGCCTTGACCTGAGTTGTTTTCAAACAGGAAGGTGGCATTTTTTTCAGATGGGGATTAAGTCTAGCAGAAACTCATAGCTCAGTTTCTAAGCACCAAGCGTTTCTTGCAGCCAGGAAGGTAAGTGGTAATCACTGAGATGCAACAGTTTCTATTTTTTTCTCCCAATTGAGCTGCTAACTAAGAAGAGCATCTGTCTGAAATTTGGCACAATCAGTGCTTCATCTTTAAAGGGCTTAATTATGGTGCTTGAATTACTGTAAATCTCTCTATTGATTTGGAATAAAAATGCCTCCTCCAGTCTCATCTAGTTCCTCCACACAATTATGCATAGCTTTCTCTTATCTTTAAGAATATATAATTTCAGTGTGAAGTTTCTGACACTCTGTCTCGTGTGTCAGACAGCTGACAGACTGCCAAGCTTGTAAATTCTTCTGGCATTCATTCAGAGACTGGCATCGTAGCTATTTCACGAGCGATGATTTGAATGTTAATGCTGCTACATAACATCAAGACAAGAAGGTAGTACTGTTAAAAAGAGAGTGTTTTCCATCCACTCTGTTTTTTCCATGATTACTAACTTTAACTAGAAACATAGGGGTGGCATAAATGAGGAAAAAATGGAGTAGATAATGAAGTGTTTAAATGCCTGATCACTTCATGTAACTGCCTTCTTTTTCCTTTCCTTAAGCAGAAAAGCAGTTCATGTGCAAGAGGTTATTCCAGATTACAGTCAGGTCACTATAGCTATTAAAGTTTATATCAGATTTAAACTCTCCAGTGTCACCCATTCCCATCCCTAATCCAAGCCTTTTTTTTTTTCTTACGGGGATGAATGTTAAAAGTGCAAAGCCCGATCTTGTTCATATCCTAGCTGTGAGAAGCCCGCCCTTTCTTCCAATGACCTCAAGAAATAGAATCTGTCTTTTTTTTTTTTTCTTTTTTGTAGCTGACGTAAGTTTAAAGGCTTGTTTGATACTCTTTTTGTTGGGTTGGATTTTTTATTTTTAGCTTTTGGTTTCTTTCAAGTATTCCCTGTGGGTCCATTATCAGTGATTAGCTATATACAGCTAGGCTTTGATCAGCACTTAACTCTACTGTTCCTTTGAGAGCACTGAAGCGTTTCATATTCTGCATTAATTATAAAAGGAAGTATTTGTTTCTCTTCCTTAACAGGTGAAATGTAAGCACGGCTCATAAAATTTTCATGAAAGTGATAGCTTAGGCCAGCATGACTAATACAGGAGCAATTCTTGTCTGGAGTCATAATCAGGCAGACCTTACGACTAGGAATTAAAAGACAGATGAGTTCAGGTCTTTGATGGATGGGCATGCCCTAATGTGCTGCAAATCAACTGGAAATTTGGCAGAGCAAATGTTCAGAATACTATTTCTGAGACAAAAGTTGCTGAAGTTCAAACTGCAGATAAATGGAGCCCAAAAGTGATCCTAAATCTGCTCTCCTCTTAAAAGTAAGGAATAATTCGTTTAAATAGCTGGTCCAAATATCACTGATGCATTGGAGGACTTTTTGTCATTTGTGAAGACAAGATGAAGGATGTAGTTTCACATCATGTTCTTGATTATCCCACGGTGTACTTTGGACATCGTAAGCCATGGTCTTCCATATCTGCTGGGAATCCATTTGTACCATAGCTGTTGTGATGTGGCAGCTTGGGCGGGCTGCTGCTGCTATGAAGACCTTCCTCTTCCTTCACGCTTCACTAGTGCCGAAGTCCTTCAACAACATTTTAAATATACTACAGCTGTAAGGGAAGGGGGAACTGTGACCATTGCTGATTTTAAGATTCCTTGTGTGGGGACACAGGAGAGCAACTCCAAACCATGTGGCAAGCGGTAGGACCTGTTAACTGCCTGTGGTGCTGCTCCTGTTGTGAAGGACCTCCTTTTGGGTTGGAATGGCAGAGAGAAATTTCCTTACAAATTGGCAAATTATTGCCTTTTTTTTTTTTGGCAAATTATTTGATTTTAGGATTTTCCTTGAGATGCAGGGAGAGCAGGTTTAAAGTTAGGACTTATTCTCCCACTGCCAGCCCTTCCCTTTCAGCACCACAAGGATAATATTACGGACCTCATGTCTCTGAAGGAAACATTCATGGTCCTGCACAGTAAGGTTCTTCTTTGGAGCAAAATCCACTGATAGGGAATCAGGTATTTATTTATCTTTTACATTTTTTAGCCTGGTTTGTTTCACAGAGGCGCAGAAATGCTGTTTTCAGAAGGCAGAGCGCCAACAAATGTCAAAGGCACAGGCGCTGCTGGCAAAACCTGCTGGCCAGGCCCCTTCCACTGAACCCTGAGAAACACTCTCTTGTTTGTCCCAGAGGCGACCAGCCAAAAACTAGCTGCTCAACACGCAGCTGGTTTGACTCTACCTCAGAGTAGGCACACAGAAGCCCCAAACCTCTTTTCAGGCCACGCGGCGAGCTCAAGCCATTCATTCTTTTGTGCAGCTGCTTTGTGATACAAAGGGAACTTTATTAAGGATTTTACTCCGTGCTAACAGAAAGCCAGTTGAACTCCCTTAGCCGGTTGGATTCGCTTTGAGTGTAGTGAATACACCACTGGCCTGTAAAGGCAACTGATTATTTTAATAAAATATCACCTAGTACATCAAGCAAGTACAGCTGGGTTTTAAATACTGACCTAAGAGGTAATTAATATCTTTGATTTAAGTACTTCTACCAACATTTCCTTTATTTCAAAATCAATGTCATAGTCCAGTGGCAAAGAAGGGAATGATTCCAGGTTAGTCCCTGCGGTGTCTCGGGTAACTGCTCTAGATGCAGCCCCTCACTAGGCTGTGCAGCAGCAGAAGGGCTGGCAGTCTTTCTGTCAAAGAGCTTGCAGGTGTACCCGGTGGCAGTCACTAAATGCTGGAAACTCTGAGACCTTTAATGGATAGCAGTGGCAAAGGCAAATATCTCCATAAATAATATGTGCAACCACAGACCTTTGAAAAAAGGAATTTTGTTTGGTTTTGTGCTAAAGAAACTTACTGAATTTATGTTAGTAGGGTATCAAAATGACTTCCTTTATTAAGAGTAATGCTTACCAAGGGTAACCTCCTCTATTTTATTTTTATTTTTGTTAGAGGAGGAAGCGATATCTGAGGGATTAGATAATAGTGAAATATATATTTCTTTTCTTCTTCTTCAGATGAATATTTAAGGATCACAGATTTCTTTAAATGGTGTCTGAGAGTGTTGGATGTATTTCTGAACTACTCTGTCAAGTTTCATTGCTATTTCAACATGAATTTTTAATTCCTATTTACAGCCAGTGCTGATTTCCCGTATAATGGCCAAGCTATAGGAGATGGAGTCAACAGAAACTCTGCCATTATTGGAGGTAGGAAAAATGGACACTTTTTTAAGATACTTTGCAGTATGACAGTTAAGGCTGAGTTGCAGTTGGTAACATATTCAGGGTATTTGCTAAGAGCTGACTATGTAGGAAAGCTATTCTGAACAAAGTTAAATAGAAATTTGTGGAAGTCCATTCAGGCACAATGTACTACTGAAACAGTTTGTTTTCACTTAGTTTGTCCCCTCAGATTCAGTTTTAACCAAATCAAAATACTGATATCCATAATCTACATATTAAACATCCATGTGGAGAGCTATTTTGCAGTAGTTACTTATGTTAACAGAGCAATTCGTTTATGTGAAGTGGCAAGGACACTTCCTGTTACAGAAGAATCTGTCAAACACTATTTGCTCTTGACAAAAATCCCTCGTGATCCTGCCTTGTTTTTTAGGGCCCAAGTTCTGCTATAACTTATGTGCCAGAGAGTCCCATAGGTGGGTGATGTGAGTGTGTGAGTGGATAGGTGATGTTAAGTAATACCAGGACTGGAACTTTGAATTAGCATTCAGTTGAACACATTCTGGCCAGCTGCCTCCAGAAGTAAGGATCCTGATTGATTTTATGCACACATGCAATTTTCTCTGCCCTGTCCCATATTACAGAAGTGCTGCAGCATACCTCTCCTGGGAGTTACTTGCCACTGCATGAAATTCTGAAGCCATAAAAAAAAATAATTTAAAAAAAGTAAGGATCAGCCTAATAGTGTTCAGTACATTTCGAATGCATATAAAATGACATACTGGTGGTGGGTTTTGTGATGTGAAGCAGCACCAAGCATAGTAGTACATGCAGCCTACTGAAGTTTCTTGTTTCTTTCCCTGGGCCCCCTAAGGGTTTCTGTTTCCATATCCAGTTAAATCAGCTGCTTAAGTTTTGACTTGCTATATTATTTTTCTTTTTAAATTTATATGTTTATTACTACTTAAAATTTTTCCTTAATACTTTGAAACCTTACAATACCATAAGGATAGCACTGCGTTCCTCAGAAAAATTCCGGCCGTACCTGAACTGCCTGGCTGTCCAGTGCATCAGTTAACAGAAGTGGTGTAACATAATTCTAGATGATTACAAGAATTTTTTTAACCTGAGAATTTCATAATGTCTTCATCCTGGAAGATCCACGTGCCTGTAGAGAAGGGCCAGAAAAGGAACAGTGCTGTTCTAGCACATAATTAACTGTGCCTAAGAGGGTAAGGTATGTGAGGCTTCTCCATAACAGGGCTGACCCTCAAATAGACCATTGCAGGGGGAGTAATTAAGGATAGGTCTGATGATAAAGCAGTTACATCTGTAGTTCTACGGAGCCAGTGCCTTCTGAGTGGAGTGAGCCCACAGCGAGCCACCTCAATTTTCAAGGACGTGTAGAGGGGCACTGATAGATCTATACAGCCCTTGACTGGAAGGTAGACATCAGTGACTCCATCCTCAAAGAAGGAGCTCCCCAGGCCATGACATGTCACCATTTCACCTCCATGCTTTAGAAGCGCTCAGCACCTTCTACCTCACGTTCAGCAAAGCTCACCACTGTAAATAGGTGTTAATGTTGCAGTTTTTGTATATAGTGAAAACTAGGTATAAGTATTATAGTGGAAATGAAGTAACTATGGTGACGTTAAGTGCCCAACTACCTTTGGCTCAGGTGTGGCATCCTTTCTTGGGGTCAAAATCTGATGTTCTCTTCACCAGTGGCATCTTTTCTTTCCTCCTCTGTGTAGGTGTCATCGCAGTGGTGATTTTCACCATCCTCTGCACCTTGGTGTTCCTCATCCGCTACATGTTTCGCCACAAGGGAACCTACCACACCAACGAGGCCAAAGGGGCAGAGTCAGCCGAGAGCGCAGACGCTGCCATCATGAACAATGACCCCAACTTCACGGAGACCATCGACGAAAGCAAGAAGGAATGGCTTATCTAAGCCCATGGGGATGGGGCCTGGGGTGGGATATGAGCTGGGCCAGGGTGGGACTGGGATTACTCTTGCAGTGGGGAGAGAACACTCTGCGTCAGACGCTTGAGCACATGTACGGTAAGAAGATCAGCACAACTGGAGGAGCAAGTGACAGGAAAATACCACTGAGACGGAAGGAAAAAAAAAAAGAATATCTCGAGCATTTAAGAAAAATACTTTTTAATATTTATTTACAGCAAATTGCCCCTTCTGTATCCAAACAATAACAACAAAGAGCAGTTTTGCAGCTTCAGCATTGATTTAAATTTTCAGTAATACTTGTCTCTTTCTCTGTATGTTTAGAGATGTTCTGGATTTCCACAACGAGAAATGGGGCTGATTTTTTACATTTTTTAAAAGCTGTTTAAAACATAAGTAGTTCTGTCCTGAGAACAAGTGGCAGACCTTTATTCCCAGCGTTGTGTTCCTTCATGGCTGGCCACTTCCCTGGAGGCTGCCCTCAGCCCCACACCTTGACCATATTGCTATTCATTTTGGTGGCATTGGACCAGGGGTTCAGGGCTAGGGATGGGACAGAGGGGTGAGGATTAAGCAACTCGTACTCACCAGTTTTTCAACGTGTCATCAGCCCATGCCAACCCCAGCAGGATCCATCTTTGACCCAAACACTTTGTTTATTGTGTACAATTCTCATCAGCAATGTAAAAATACTGTTATTATGACTACTACTACTACCAGAGAGAATGATCATAGAGCACAGGAAGCTTGGGGCTGGGGGGGAGGGGGGGGGTTATTGCTATTATTTTGTTGATCTCTGGGGGAGGATAATGGTGTGTGAGTCTGTAGACCTAATCCGTTCCTGTGTCTTTGGCTATGGTACTGGTGACCCAAGGCACATGCCAGTTTAAACTCAGTTCTGCCTGTGGCTTATTGGCATATACTGTACTTTGGCATAAGCAGTGTAGTAGGGAATTAGAGTCAGAATTTGCTTCTGTTTCTTTTTTATAGGCTGTCATGGAAATGTTAGTACAGCTCTAGTTAATGCATTTAAACCCACAGACTTCACATAATACTTTTTTTTTTTCCAACTTTAGCATGGCAATTTATTCTTTAAATTCTTTGTTGCAGCCCCTTTGCAAGGAAAGCCTCTGCTGGCAGTATTCACACAGGCAGGAAGGTGAGGAAAGGAGGCTTGGAAATTGCCCAGAGAGGACACAAGAAACACGCAGTGCACAGAGCAGAGTTACTTTTCAATACAGAGATTTACCTGAACTATTTGGCTGTCTTTTTAAGGCATTTTTAAGAATAGCAAGGCCAATGCCAACCACGGCATTGCATCCTATGACCCCCCTGGGGTCAGGAAAGCTCTCGATGTCACCTGAGAGGCAGGCAGGCAGCTTGTAGGAAAGGCAAAGGGCAGCCTGAAGAGCAAATATCCTTTGATGGCAATAGCATAGATTTAGCTTGCCCTCTGCAGAGGAGTGTGGGTCTCTGGTGGTCTGATTTGATAAGAATTTAAAGCCTTAATGGGAGGGTTTTCATAATGAAGACATGAATGTATCGCAGAGAATTTGCTATGTGCTAAAAGAACAGAAATAATACCAAGACTTTCCAAGTATTTGTGCTCATGATAGTCTTAGATTTGCTTTATCTTTAATATTGCTGGGTGTAGTATGCAGACATTTACTCCATTTTTCTGTACCAGAAAGATTTCTTTATCTTTTTGGTTTTATCTTTCATTATTCTCGTTGATGCTTTAAAATGAAGAAAAAAAATCATGGAAGGGGAGGAAAATACTGGAGTCATACAGACAAGAAATATATAAGCACAATCTGACAGACAAGGCACGACAGTTTGGGTTTTAAGGACGGTAGCCTAAAGTCCCTGTCTGGATTCACTGAACATAGACATCAGAACAAATCAATATAGATTTGGAATTAGCATACAAAAGTGTTGCCAGTTTCAACAAAATGACTCTTTCTCAGGTAACATTACGTGGCAGAGGGGTTCAAATAGGCATAAAAATCACCTCTGTCACTCTTGTGGTGTGCACCCTTTTGCCTTGCCCCCAGTATTAACCTCTCCCTCTCTTGTGTTTAATTGAGCAGATGAGTCCTTATTTTTATTTAATCATGGGTGTAAGATAAGTCTCCACTCCTTGGAGAGTAACAGCTTAGGATGGATCTAGGCTGTACTACTAACTGCTCAGTACAATACATAGCAATCATGGATGTCTTTGTAGGATTCAAAATGCATTCTCTTTCCCCTAATATTTTACGTTTAATTTGATCTTAATGGTATTTTATTCCACTCTGAAAAACTTCCTTGCCTGCAACTTCAAGTCACCAAGAGAAGTTAATATAGCATCATTTACATAGGTTGGGATTTGGTTCCACAGCAAAAAATTACTTACTAATCTGAAAACTTAATGTCTGAGAGGAGGATCAGGCTCCTGAGAGACTGGTGTCCTCTGTAGCTTCATGTGGGAGAGACAGACTTAGCAGCCAAATTTGCCAAATGCTTCAGTGTGGCACAGGAGGGGAAAGAGGGTTGGGTCTCGGTGCCTGACCGATCCTTGGCAAAGGTAGGGACAGTTGTCTGGGTTATGGTAACGAGGCCTGTGAGATCTATTTGCTGATTTTCTAAAAGATTACCAGCTAATTTCCCACAACCCTGCAAGCGAGAATTTCTGGAAAGTAACTTTTGAACATTGAACAAGCAATAGTTGTAAATTAGTGTCTTATATTTGACAAACAGGTTTTAAATTTCTGAAATCAAGTTGCAAACGTTTGTATCTCTCTATTGACTGGTCACCATGGACTGACGTATGTGAAGTTCATTAGTGCTGTGTTAAAATGTTGAGACTCTTCGATCTTGTCATTATTTTCATGCTACAATCACTTTAATAACTCTAGAAACTCTTTTAATTCTTAGAATTCTTATTTCTTCTTAAACTGGGCTTAACTAGACTTTAAACATGACTTTGTACACTAGCAGCTGGTCTCTATATTGGGTGACTATAGGTGAATTCCTGCCTATCTGCTTTGTATTTCATTTTTGAGAATGGCATATGTTGAATTATAGGCTGTGGCCATTCTGCAGCCCAGCAACAAAGTGGGAGCAGGCTCAGAGAAGTACCTTGTCTACTTTATTAGCACTATATCTGTTCTGAAGATTTCTTCTTCTGCAGGCCTATTACAGAGCTTGAAACATCATCCATAGTTTACTTTACCCACTCTTATTTGTGCCAAAAATTCATCTTGTTTGACAGGTACTATCCATACACCTGTAGTGAGAAAATCTGTTAGAGGGGAGAGTGGATCCTGCTTTTATAAAACTCTGTATTTTCTCCAAAGAATATTAAAATAATCAGTCTTTTATCACCTCTTTTTCAGCTACTTCACCTATTTGAACTGTGCAGGAAAATGCAGGTTCTTGTACTGGTTGGGGAACCGTAGTGTCCCAGTTCTGTTTCTAAAAGGGTTGTTCCTGATTCCACAGGAATTGGTGGCAAAACTGGGCAAGACTAGGGCTCTCAGTGTTTGTGAAGTAACGTAAGCAATATTTCAGATCCTCATTCACAATACATGCAGACCATCAGGTAACGAGTTGTCAAGCTCTAAAGAGCCAAAATGGTGGAAAACTGATTTTGATTTCAGCCCGGCCTCAGGGGGAATCTGCAATCCAATCTAGCAGTTTTGAGTCAAGACTTTCACACGCTGTTTATTCCGTGTTTACTGATAGAAAATTCAGATATATTAAATAGAAATATGTACCTTTAACTGGTACTGGAGCATTCCTGCTTTGTATTTTTCTTGTCTTAAACATTGCCTGTACCTTTTATATCTCTTCTAGCAGTTACCACTTCAAAGAATGGCAGCATTTTAGTATCATGCTCTAGGTAGTGTGATGTATGTCAAAGGATGGTCATCATAAGTATTTTAGTAAGGCTGCCAAAGCAGTGGTGTATGTGTGCAAGTTTATTGTAATGACAAGAATTCGGTTTAAGAGTCTAGTAAATAATTACATTTTTATTCTGTGTCCTTTAATGGCAGATGCAGCTAAATTCCAGGGTATCTATTGAAATGTGAGGCTATTTCAGTTTCACAACCAATAGCTTTTAATATGGTTTCTCCCTTGAATGATTTTACATTCCAGTAATCATGGTCATCCTGAAAGGGTGTCATTTTTGAAAAGCGGAACCTAAATTCTGCTAATTACAGCTCATTATCCATCCTAGAGAAATCAAACAGAAACCTTGCCTTCTAAAAGCAACAGCATGTAAACTTGAATGAAAGAAGGACGACGTGTATGTATGCCTAATATTTTCTGTGAATATCTTTCCTCTAACTAAAGTTCTATTAGAAACCAGATTGGTAAATAAAAAAAAAAAATAAAAAAGAAAGAAATTCAAAATAGTTTTAATTGCCCTACAACTATTTCCTCCTGTTTTGTATATTCTGATTGTTTGTGTGTATTTTTTCCTTCTCTGATACCAGGAAATCAATTTGGAAAGCACAGAAGTTGGAAAGTCCTCTTAAGAAAAGACCCACATTACATGCAAAAAGGGGACTTCAGAATGCGCTTGTACGTCAGAAGAGAGGGTGCTAAAACCATGGAAGATTTACTAAAGTGCAAGTGTGTTCCTCCTGCATCAGGCAGCCCTGATTTCGGGGGAGAATCTCAGGCAGCACAGGCCTGTACCTGTTGAGGTAGGCTGAGGGGCTGAGTGTAGGGTGTTGTTAGAAGTGAAACGACTGCCTTTCTGAGGTTTTTCCCTTTCTGCTCACTTTGCAGATAAGAGCGAGCAGTCTGCCATCAGTTCTGCTCAGGTTTGGAATTGCAGGCTCTGTGGCATTGCCAGCTTCACAAGTCACACACTCCAAATGGCTGGCCGGGGGTTGCTTGCCTTTCTCCTTTCCTGCCGTAGCTCTCTCCTTTCCTTCATTAACGCGAGCGTATGCCCAGCTCAACAGACTTGTGTCTGTTCAATAAACTACCTTATTAGGCTTTAAAAGCTTTTTAGGACGTGAAGCATTTTATAAAAGGACTATGTTAAGTGCACTTGAATGGGAGAGTGTAAAATCTAGGCAAAGAAGCATCAGTGCAGCAGCCACCTGAGTCAGAGGGACTGTGCTTCTCCCAACCAGTCGCTCTGTCTATGGTATGAATTGCCTTAACCACCCACCCAAAGCCCTGGCCTCACCTTAACTTCCTTTGTGAAATAGAAAAGTGGCAAAGCCCCACTGTGATGTGTCCATATTTTGCGTGTTTGTTCATACTGGCTGTTGTACCCCCTGGAAGGAGTCATGCTTTCCACAGGGATATTTTTTCATTTCTATAGGAAAGGTCTAGAACAAAAAGTTGGGAGCGAAGGTTCCAGTTTAAAGCCCTTCTGATAGGTTTACACTATGTCATGGAGAAGAGTCTTTGCTTCTTGCTGTCACCACGAGGGTTTCACTGCAGCCAGAAGTGTTTGGGTGTGCACCTCTGAAATGCAAGGCTCTTGGGGATGCAATGTCTGCAGCTCTTGGTAATTACCACCATTATGTGGGTAGCTGGGAGAGAAGGTACCAAAGTTGCCTTAAATCCAGGAGTCTGCAGTACTAGCAAAATCAGTCACTCTTTAAATTAAGTGCAATTCTAGAGATAAACTCAGATTTTGCCCTACGGTAGTAGGCACATATGGTGCCTCGAATGAGAGTAGACTTGGACCTAGTTAGTGAAAATAATTTATTTAACAATCTGGAGCACAGTTCTTTTAATACCCTACTTAACTCTGACTTTCACGTAGAAGCAGACTTCTTCTTGAAGCACCATGCTCAAAACCCTGATTATGCCAACAACTTAAAAAAAAACAGGAAGAAAAGTGGCTGATTCATGCCTTCTTTACAAAATAAGTTCTTCTTTAAAAAGTCATTTCATGTAAAAAAGAAACGTTTGGTATCAAGAGGTTTGTTTCACAGAGAAGTGTTTATTTTGACTAGTTTTCTGTTTTCAAAACACCAGTTGAGAAAAGTTAAGTAATTATGTTGCGTGATACAAAGCACAATCAGAACTGCTTCTGTGAAAAGGAGGTAAGATGTACTCTGCAAATATACACAGAATCACGTCACAGATTTAGTGCATCCTCTTCCTTTAGTGATGCAGCAGCTTCCACTAATGTCTGATTATGCTCCCCTGCTATTTTTTCCGTAATCAGAAAACATCTGTATTAAACAACAAACAGGCAAAAAATGTGTGACCCTTTTTTTTAACCATAGATTAATGTTTGGTATGAATAGGGAATAGCAGATGGTTATTTCCTCAGATTTCATAGCATTAATTCTGCTGTCTCCAAGGGTCAGAGATATGCTAACGCTATATTAATTATTAGAACATAGAGGTATTTATACTGATAATATTAAACAATTGGCATTCTGGATTCTAGCAAAGGGCTGCTCTAAGACATTCTTATTTATTGAAACCCGCATCAAGGCAGGTAGATGACACTTTCTGGATAGTGAGAACAGCAAATCACTGGAATGACACTGGAGCAGAAACTATTTGAGGGAATGTTCAGGACACTGAACTACATCAGGAAGAGTTCCTTCTTCCCTCCAGTTTCAGGCTTGGGGTAGGTGGACAGTCATATACCACCATATCTGCTTTGCCATTTTGGCTGAAATTTTTGAGCTTCTCCCATCTTTCTTTTAAAGCATCTTTCACATGCCTTAAAGCAGGCTGTTGCAAGAACACAGCTGAAGACATGACACAAGCAAGCTGCTCTAGGCTGCTGGTGAGCACACAGTATCACAAGTCCCAAGGTCTTCTTCTACCTGCTGGTGTGTCCTTGCTTAGAAGACAATTCTCAGACGTGTTGCCACCTGTCCCCATCTGCTGTCCCCTTTCCCCATCTTACAGAACCACAGAACATCCCAGTTTGAAAGGGACCTTGAAAGACCTTCTGGTCCAACCTTCTGTGGGAAAGAGAGCCTAGATGAGATTATCTGCTGTCTTGCCCTTTTTTTCCCCACTGACTCCCATTTTCAGGGCTGTAGGTTATCAGTGGGCTCTTGTTTAAGATGGACTGAAGGAGTTACTGGAGCAAGTCAACAAACTTGAATCAGACAGGAACTCAGGTGGAAGCAGGCTTCATCTGGAAAATTTCCAGCCTAACATCTCTCCAACATTTAGTCATGGCTTTGGTTAGCAGTGGAGCAACTAGCCAAGTCTATGTCTTATTTTTTAAACCCATGTGGAAGTATGTAAGATAAATAAATTTGGCTGAATAAAGACCAGGTATCCATCCCCTATATGCTAATGTTTATTCTCTAAACTGCACATCCTCACACTCATGGTTCGTTTGTCACTGAAGAATCTGACCTTGGCCCATCAATAAATCATTCACAAGCTGGCCCAACCTCCCTGTCTGCTTTGTCTTAAAAATATCCATTGGGTGAATGTTTAAAAAGACATCTATGGTTTACCATCACAAAGCACTGGACACAGTATCAGCAGCAGTTGTAATTTATTGCTCTTATAAAACCAAGGTCTGTCTGTAGAGTTTTCTTGTGTAACTTGCAAACTACTGCGACAGGATGAGGTAGCAAAGAGCCATTCCCTTTACTGCACACCCTGAAACACCATGTGAAGTCCCTTTTGTCACACAGATCCTGGTAGAGGAGTAAGATCTCTGTACACATCTGACATCTTTCCAAACCCCTTGCCCACCACCCCAAGCTCAGCATGGAAAGAGACTGGCTGACAGTTACGAGGTTTTTTCCCATCTCTGCTTTAGAGATGGTCCCTCTCACTGATAAATCCATCACCTTTCACTCTCATCGTTAAACTCCTTCCCAGCAGTACTTGTAGTGGGAGAGTTGTATGCTACTAAATGCCTGTCATCTGTATGTGTGACAAGTGGTGTCCCTCAAGGGTCCATGCTGGGACCGATACTGTTTAACATTTTTATCAATGATATAGACAGATTAAATGCACCATCAGCAAGTCTGCAAATGACGCCAAGCTGTGTGGCGTTGTGGATACACCAGAGGGATGGAATGTCATCCAGAGGCACCTGCAAAGACTGGAGAGGTGGGCCCAGGTGAGGTTCAACAAGAGCAAGTGCAGGGTTCTGCATCTGAGCCGGAACAATTCTCACCATCAGTACAGACTGGGGGATGAGGTGTTAGAAAGCAG